>JBBBDQ010001215.1:3525000-3717500 GCA_037127315.1 Ascarosepion bandense
TTTTTCAGACTTGGTGTCTACTTCTATCCACTCCCTTCCACTTTCGATTTTCTTTCCTTCGCTCATTTAGGTAGTTTCCACCTCTCCTTCTAAACCTACATATTCTCAATCTTTCTTTATTTAATTTTTCTTTATTTGGTTTCCGTATATCCATTCCTATTGATTAGATAGAGGGTCATTCCTCAGCTCGTTGTTTCAATCAGCTTCGTTAGTTCCGTCAGTTATCTGTGCTCTCCGTTTCTCATTACTGTTTCAGTATCCAACTATGTTATGTTATTGAGGCTTCCCCTTCTTTGTATGCACTAAATCTATCTGGTTCAAGTAAAACGGATCAATTAACTTAGGTTTTTTCCTTCCTTTACGTTAGATCCTACTAAATTCTCAGGTTGTCCCATTTGTGTTAGTTCGCAGTTAAACTTGTTTGACGATATTGTTTAAATTCAGTACCCATCCTAGACCTACTGATATTTCACCTACTAATCTCACTGGTAATTCGTCCCCAATATTACAAGGATGCCTCTTTGCCACTAATGATAATGATCATAATAATAATATTATTTTTTTCCTACTATTGATAATAATAATCTTCATAATAATATTATTTTTCATAATAATATTAATATTAAATTTCCTTTTTCATAATAATATTAATAACAATCTTCATAATAATATTAATAATAGCATCAGTCCCCGTTTTCCACTTATGGCAATAACCTAATTCTGGTGACACTCATGTTAGAGCCTTTCTATGATCTTTCCTTTCTCACTTCTTTTTTATCACCATTACCTCTCCATGATAGTAGTAGGCTAAAATTTTGTGTTCTTTTCCAGTTTAGATATTGTCTCGGTTTCCCTTATTGTAACTCCAATGGCTGAATTGAGTAGTTCCAGCTATCTTATCTTATCTTACTTCACATCTAAAAAGGTAATTTTATTCGTTTTTCAATTTATACTATCTGGACGTCAATCCTAGTCCATCCAATTTTTGCTAAATTGATATTAATAAGTCAATCCTTGCCATCTAATAGATCCTAATTTAAATTTAAATAAAATTAAATTAAAATAATAATAACCCTACAAGTGAATCATCAAAATTTAAGAGAAATACGTGTATTAAGAATATAGGCTAGAAAGTAAATTAAATTTAATATAAATTTTTATAAAATATAAGCTAATGTTAATATATTAATTTTTTTTTTTTTTTTTTTTTTTATAAGGTAACTCGAAATTTAATTTACGAAATATTACATAAAATATATATAAAATATATTTCTCTAAAAGATATATCTATAAAATTAAATTAAATTAAATTAATTAAATTTAAGATTAATTCAATTAAATTTTTGGAAAGTTTTTTCCTTTAGATATAACTTTCTAAATTTTTAAAGTAATTTATAATCGACAATTATAATACTATATTAATGAATAACATTAATAGAATTAAAATTTAGATAATAAAGAATCCAAATTTAAATCAATAAAAATAATAAAATAAATTCACCAACATAAATTAAGTAATACAAATTAAATCAAATAAATCAAATAAATTAAAATAAAATAGAAATACAATTAAATCCAATCAAATTCACAACCCGTCCTAGGGTCTAGGTACCAATTTTGGCCCTTGTATGACCTCATAACAGTTATAATGTTTCTAATTTTAGTCCGGGTGCCCTTCCGACTTTCCGGAGTTCTGATGGGCAATTTAGGGGGTTTGTATTTCCCTGGTGTTTCTGTGGTCATGTGGTAGTAAGTCCATTTTTTCTTTTTTCCGTATTATGGTAGTTTGTACCGGTTTCTGTGCCTGCACTTGTATATTAATTCGCATCTCTGGTTCAAAAGTTGGCCTTTGTCTGCGTGTCCTATTATTTGGATCTTCTCCTCTAGGCATAAGTTGCATCTATTTCTGAAACTAGGTGTAGCGAATGCTCTCTTGATAATTTCCCATCTTATTTGTGGGGTCATTCCTTTCTCCTTCAGTGCCCAAAATCGTTTCGATAAGGCGGTTTGGTTTCTTAGGGAAGGGTTGCTGAAGGAATGCCTGTGGCAATATAGGCGTTGTTTCCATTTTCCGGCTGATATACCTATATATATTTTTTTCTCTTTTTTATTCTCTTCAGGGAATATCGTTGCTTTATATACTACATTTCCTATGTTACATTTCCCGTTTACTGGGCATCTTTCTTTTATTCTACAGTTGCATGGGGTTGTCGGAGGTAGTTTGTTTTCGTTAAGTTTCCTTATTGTTTTTTCGTTATGTGACTTAATTATTTTTCCTACATTATTTGTACAGGAGTAACTTAGTTTTACAGTCATCCTGTTGAAAATCTTACTTAGTGGGTTGCTGGGTATAAAGTGTTTATCTAATAATTTTATGAAGTGTTTTCCTAGGTTTATTTTTAGGAGCTTGCAAAAGGGAGGGTTGAACCAGATTATTCTTCTTTTTCTAGGTTTGTTTCTATTATACTTTTTCCCTTTGTTTCCGCTCGAGTTATTTGTTTTTGGGTTATTTCCTTCTATGTCTCTATCTGCCTCTTTATTATTGTTGTTTACATTTCTCATATTACTATTGCTGGTTGTTACCTTTTCCACTTTTTTAATTCTGTCTGCTATGCTTTTCTCGTTTGTTATATTCCTATTCTTATACCCAAGTTTATGTTTGAAGCCGCTTCTTTCCAGTGCTTCATTGTAAATCTTACAATTTTCTTTGAATATTTTTTCATTGGAAGATAATTTGCTAATTCTAGTGTTAACAGCCTTCGGGATTTGATTAACTATCGACTTTGGGTGGTTTGAACTTACGTTAATGTATGTGGGTGCTTGATTATTCTTGTTGAAAGGTTTATGGGTGTTGTTCGTTAGGTTAAGTGTTACATCTAGATAGTTCACTATTTTTAAGTTCGCAGAGATATCTATCTTTAATCCTAGTGAGTTCATTGCTTTGATTATTAATTTCTGTATCTTAGATGCCAGTGGGCCATTGCTATTAGGTATTATAATCAGTCCATCATCCCGATATAATCCTATCTGCGTTGGTTTAATTATCTTAACTAGTGAGTTAATTATGTAGATCCCTATCAAGTCTGCTATTTGTGCTGAATCATAACCTCCCATCGAGACGTCAAAGTTATCTACCCCACTTTTTATCCAAGTTGTGTCTTTGTCCTTTAGTATGGATTTTCTACACGCTATAATGATGTCTATCTGTTCCTGTGTTATTTCGATATGTTCTTTTGCGAATCTTATACTCTCCATCAAAAGGCTCCTGTTGATGGAGGGATAGAACTCGATGATGTCGAACTGGATGAAAGTGGCCTTATTCTTATCCTTAATATCTCTGAACCATTCGATTGTGTTAGTGGAGTTCTCCCAGAGGTTGTATTGGAATTTCCTTTGTAGTTGGATGGTGATGTTTCTTACTATATTTCCAGATATGATTCCGAGTTCCGTTTTTGATGGGTTTATTAGTCTAGTTTGCAGATTATTGGGGAAGTTGGCCTTGTGGTCTTTTAGGAGGATGTATGCATTTTTTATTGTTATTTTTCCTATCCTGTCCTTAATATTATATTTTTCCGCGAATTTCGCTGTGTCTGCGTTGATTTGTTGAATTGTGTTTTGTTTATCATGTTTGTAGTTGTTTCCAATTTTCTTTGTGAGGAGTTCCTGGTAGTTTTCGGGGTTAAGCAAGTAGAAGTTTCTCGATTTATCTGCCTTCACCCATATTTTCATATATATAACTTATTTATAACTGGAAATTTGTCTCTGCGTGTGTGTATGTGTGTGTGTGTGTCCATTACACATCGAAACTGCTGAACCGATTTTCTTGAAAATTTACACAGTTGTACTATAAGCGTCTGCAAGTGATCTTAGCTAGGTTTTGTGTCGAGGTACCCCCGATAAATATCAAAAATCGATAATTGAAAAAATCGGGTTATGGAATGTGTGGTCCGATTTTAATCAAATTTGATACACTCATAGGTAAAGGTACAAGAAACGATATTCAGAAGTTTCAAGGTTGCAGTTCTTACAATAGTGCAGTAAATCGATAATATATATATATATATATATATATATATATATATATATATATATATATATATATATAAAAGGTAAGATGTTTGTGTGTGTGTCTGTTCATCTGCCTGCATGTCTGTATTTTTTTCAGCCCTTTTATTTTAGTTTTTACTTCGTGTTTGGCTCTAAGTAGGTATAATTGTAGTTCTTAGTCTCAGCCATGATACCATTTACTCAGAGGACTTATTTAGCCTTCCAAGTTCAGTTTACGACGAAAAAAACTTATTTGATATAGATACGAGGAAATCAAAATTTGACTTACATCCATTCATTTTTCTTTCAGTCTACCGTTTCGCTTTAACTGGAAACAACTATTGCTTTTTAGTCTTTCGTGCCGACGTCCAAAGAGTCTGAGCTCCAGGACCATGGATTAGTTTTAAAGCTTTCTTTTCATCCGAGCAACGTCGGGCTATACTGCTAGTATATATATATATATATATATATATATATATATATATATATATATATATATATATACCTCCAAACATTCGCCAAACATTTAACATACATTATGAAAATCTGTAAAACACAACACAATAGCATAAACATAAATAAAACATTCCTATGAATTCAAACACACATATAAAAAAATCCCAGGTGTTTATATACAAAATCACGGATGTCATAGGTTTATCAAGGGTTTTAAATTTCAGAACGTTCATGAATATTCATTAGCTGATTAAAAGAATAATCGCAACATATCTAGGGCATAAAGCGTAATAAGTTAAAGTTAGGTAGAAGTAAGCGAGTAACATACGAGTAACAGAATAAATTCTAAATTTGCAACCAAATATATTCTACATTTGCAACAGACTAAATCCTACATCTGCAACAAAATAAATCCTAAATTTGCAGCAAAATAAATTCTAAGTTTGCAACAAAATAAATTCTATATTTGCAACAAAATAAGTCCAACATTTGTAAAAAAAATACATTCCAAATTTTCAATAATATAATTCCTACACTTGTAACAAAATAAATCTTACATTTGCAACAGAATAAATTCTAAATTTGCAACAAAATAAGTTCTAAATTTGCAACAAAATAAGTTCTACATTTGCAACAAAATAAATACTAAATTTGCAGCAGAATGAAGTCTAAATTTGCAAAACCATTAATCCTACATTTGTAACAAAATAAATCCTACATTTGTAAAAAAATAAAACCTACATTTGCAACAAAATAAAATCTACATTTGCAACAAAATAAGTCCTTCATTTGTAACAAAATCAATTCTAAATTTGCAAGAAAATGAATTCAAAATTTGCAACAAAATAAATCCTATATTTGTGACAACAAAAATCTTATGTTTGCAACAAAATAAATCCTACATTCGCAACAAAATAAATTCTAAATTTGCAACGAAATAAATGATCCTATATTGCAACAAAATAAATTTTAAATTTACAATAAAATAAATCTTATATTTGTAACAACATAATTCTTAGATTTTCAACAAAATAAATTCTACGTTTTCAACAAATAAATCCACCATTTGCAAAAAATAATTCCTCCATTTGTAACAAAATAAATCCTATATTTGCAGCAAAATAAATCCTAAAATTGCAACAAAACAAGTAGTACATTTGCAACAAGATAAGTTCAAAATTTGCAACAAATAAATCCTACATTTGTAATAAATTAATTTTAAAATGTAAAACAAAATAAATCTTACATGTGCAGCAAAACAAATTTTACATTTGCAACAAAATAAAACCTACATTTGCAACAAAATAAATACTACATTTGCAACAAAACAAATCCTACATGTACCGTGATAAGTTTCTTTAGAAGACGAAAAGCACCCACTAAGACTAGTTTTCCTTCTGTCTTTTTATTCATTTTGATCCTTTACTAATATACTCTATTTTAAATTAATTACACACACACACACACACACACACACACACACACACACACACACACACACACACACACACACACACACACACACATATTATTGATACAATACTATTTAATATACACGATTATCAGTCGGTTATTACATCCACCTGATGACTGTTATTACATGAAACACTATGTAACGGATTTTTATTTTTTACATTATTGTATTACTAATATTCTATTGTATTATATTTTTAGGCCATGTCGATTTTGGCTTTGAGCTATCAGTTTATTTGAGATTTTAAGCTTTTAGCTTATTCTAAAATTTAGCTTTTGCTCTTATATATATATATATATATATATATATATATATATATATATATATATATATATATAATACTAACTACCTGATGAGACATTGTTCTTTCAATATCGAAACAAAATGTACAATTTTGTAGTAGATTGTAGTTTGTACATGTTTTAAAGTATAATATATATATATATATATATATATATATATATATATATATATATATGGTGTATGGGTAGGTATTTAAAGGTTATCCGAATGCGTTTAGGATAATAAAGAAAGGTAAAGAAGGCGTTAGGTATTGCCTATTTATTATTCATTAGTGTCCAACAGCGGACGTGAAACAAGCTCTCCTATCATTCTGAAGATGAGATTCTTATCTAGAAATATTAATGAATAATAAATAGGTAATACCCAACACCTTCTTTACTTTCCTTTATTATACTAAACGCATTGTGAAAGCCTTCAAATATCTACCCATACACCTTATATATATAATGCTTTAAGCAAATTACAAAACTCTCTCTCTCTCTCTCTCTCTCTCTCTTATATATATATATATATATATATATATATATATATATATATATATATATATAAGAAAATGGATTAAATCCGACATATTTTTTATTTTATTTGTTTAAACGTTATTTTTAATGGCTAGATCTACACAGAGAACAAGATAGATAGATAGATAGATAGATAGATAGATAGATAGATAGATAGATATGAACAGAATACAAGGGAGGCAGTAAGAAGAAAGAAAGAAAGAATGAACAAATAGATAGATAGATAGATAGATAGATAGATAGATAGATAGATAGATCTGTTCAGAGTACAAGAGGAATAAAATATGAGGAGGGCACATATTTTTCTAACAAAATTTTTGAATATTTAGGCCGGTAGATGTAAATAAATAAATATAATGTCGAATAATAAAAATAGAGTATCTACTCAAATGGGTATTAAAAATAACATCTAAACAAACAAAAACAAATCCCTCTCTCTCTCGCTATATATATATATATATATATATATATAACAGCGTAGAATAGCCTTTGCGTATGCGTAAAGATTAGAAGAATTCTCGCCCTTGTTAATATGCTATAAAATTCGTCCTTTTGTTTTTTTCAGTTTTGTTTATGGCTTGCTCGTTGGCCAACATCAAACGGCGAGTAATGACTTTGAGAGAGCTTCAATCAATGCCGACTGGTAGCGACACCTGCTCCACCCAGCAGGGAGTAAAAGGGCGGAAACTAGATACAAAGCTCGTCGACAGGATGAGAGGCACACACAAAGTAACACATGCACAGACACAAAACGTAAAATAGAAGCAGTATGGCACATGCATTATATATATATGCAGACGATATATATATATATATATATATACAAACACGCAGGTACTAAGATTTTGACGACTATCTATCTATCTATCTATCTATTTGAGAAACAAACTTTTATTTCAACTTGCTTTATTAAAATCTATCGACAAAGAAGATTTTAATAATTTAAATTTTAAGTATTGTTTTCTCTTTGCTGGAGTTATCTATCTATCTATCTATCTATCTATCTATCTATCTATGTATCTATGTATCTATCTATCTATCTATCTATCTATCTATCTATCTATCTATCTATCTATCAATGAAAGTTTGTAAAGTCATTGTTAACTAATAAATGTTTTTTAGTATCAATGTTTTTTTTTATTTTGGCCACAAGGGAAACGAATGGACTTACATATAAAGATCGAAAATTTTACTGACATTCTTTTATAAAAGAGAAAATACATTTAAAATAAAAATGTCATATTCACCAGAAAAAAGTTGAAATTATTCATATATTGATGTATGTACGTGTCTGTACGGTGTATGGGACGGAAAATAAATTGGCAAATGTCCATTGATATTTAATGAAATGAGCGATGCATACGGACAATAGAGAAACTTGGATTAGACAAACGTTACGCTTGTTTTGTAAATAGCGTAGAACACTTAGCTTTGAAAATCAGCTTTCGAAAACTTTTACCTGGGTACGAATACTAATGGTGTGAATTACAAGCATCATTAGTCATGACTGTCGCCTGTTTAGTCCCAAGATAAGCAACATTTCTCCCTTCCAATAAGCTTTTAGAACAGCCCATTTAAAATTATAAGATAAATTAGCAAGTTGTTTCTCTGTTTGGCATAATTGGCAAAATTGACTGTCGGAATTACTTGATAAGTTACGTTTGTACGAGACTTGACAATTCAAGGTGTGTCCCTGCAGAGCATGATAGGCAAATTTGCCTGTGTGTATTAATTGGCACGTTATGTGTTTATTAGGGAATAATTGACAAGCTGTCTTTCTGTTAGGTATAATTGGCAAATTTAACGGTACAGTTTCATTGATAAGTTGTTTGCTTATTAGGGATTAATTCGTAAGTCGTGTGTTTGTAGGGATTAATTGGAAAAGCGTGTGTCTATACGGTATAATTGTCAATTTTGATTGTAGAAATTAATTGGTAAGTGTATTTGGGATTAATTGGCAAATTTTTTTTTTTTAATCATTTCACCCCAAGCAAGGCGGAAACGCCACTGATGTGCAGGGGGTTACATAAATGTAACAAGATTAATTAGAAAAGAGTGAGGAGTACAAACTAGTTAGAAAGGAACAATAGAAAGTTGAGAAAGCAGGTGCGATGACAGATACATGGGCGGAGAGAAAGTGAAGATTATACAGCGGAGGGGAGAGAGCTAGAGTCCAGTGGTTAGTAGGTGAGTATTGACTTTGCATTTAAATTTCTGGAGGTTGTAGCCGTCAGGAAAGCAAGAATACGGGAGTGAGTTCCACAGGCGGGAAGTGCGAGAGAGGAAGCTGCAGGAGTAGAATAGGGATTAATTAGCAATTTGTATCTGTAGAGCATTACTGGCTGGATCAGCGTCGATTAAAACGCCTCTTTAAGCCCTTTGGTGAGAAAGGTGGTTAGATACCCACTAGTATTAAAATAAATCTATCTCACAGAGTAGACGAATATTCATTTAGACTTAACGACCATCTAACACAACGGGATAAAATGGCTTCTCCAGCTATTTATGCCTCGCGTGCGGTGGTGATATAGCATTCCTTTGCAGAGAGCTTTCAAGACTGAAGTCAACTGTCAGAGCGGAGGGTCTTCTTATCGAATCCCTATATCACACCCATCCAGTGTTGCACATAGAGCCTTGCCTGGAAGTTTTAAGGTCGTTATGGGTGCATGAATCTTGAAGATTAGGGCAAACCAGAAGGTGTCTCAAAGTCTGTATTTTCCCGCATTGTCAGTTGGTGTCATCATCGCTGGTATAAAGAGCGTTAATACCGCAGTTTCCGTCATTTGAGTCCTCTCTTTTGCTAACCACCCTTCACGCCACGCTACAGGTCGGAATGTTACCTATATAGAACTAGAGGATTAGCCAGTTAAGTGTCATATGTGATACACGACTGGGCGATCATATCTCGAAACTGGGAAAAAAACTTTTCTGCAATAGGTTACCATTTCTTTCTGGTTGCCAACCAAGGCTATATAACATGAACGTGTCTGTAACCAAAGCTAGCCTTCAAGTTGAGGAATATAACACATCACTCAATAAGTCCTCGGCCTGACATATAGATCGCACTATTAATAAAAATTCATATAATTTTTATGAAGTACTAATCTTCAAATGGCACGTGAAAAAATTTGGGCTCAATTGGATTATTAGTTTACAAATTACAGTTATTTAAGTAAAGCTACTGTTGCAAATTTTCAAAACAATGGAAAAATCTCAATTTTGTGTGTTGATAAAGCATTGCTTTCTGATGGGAAAAATACTGCCCAAGCAAAGCAATGGCTTGATAAATGTTATTCGGACTCTGCTCCGTCGGAAACAACGGTTAAAAGCTGGTATACTGACTTTAAACGCGGTCGTACAGATACAAATAATGCAGAACGCTCAGGTCGCCCGAAATCGGCATTTGTCCCGGAACACACACACACACACACACACACACACACACACACACACACACACACACACACACACACATTTCACAAACTCGTTTTAACCGATCATAAATTGAAGTTGCGTGAGATAGCAGAGAAGTTGAACATATCAGAAGGCAGTGTATGCAGCATGAACATTTGTCAATAAGAAAGCTGCGTTCAAAGTGGGTGCAGCGTTTGCTCACAAACAACAACGTAGCGACGATTCAGAGCGTTGTTTGCAACTGTTACAACGCACCAAGAAGGAGTTTTTGCGTAAATATGTGACAATGAATCAAACATGGATTCACCACTTCACTCCGGAGTCAGATCGGCTGAGTAGACAGCAGCAGGTGAAAGCTGTCCAAATGAATAAAGTCGCAAACACCAGCAGGCAAGGTTTTGGCCTCCGTATTTTGGGATGCGCAAGGTATTTTGTTTATCGATTACCTTTAGAAAGAAAGAACCATCAATAGCGAATATTATATAGCATTATTGGTGCGTTTTACGGAAGAAATCGTCAAAAAATGGGTACAAGTTAAGAAGAAAAATGTGATCTTTCACCAATACTACGAGCCGTGTCAGAAATCGATCGCAACGATGGCAAAACTACATGAATTGCACTTCGAATTTCTTCCGCATCCACCCTATTTTCCAGATCTGGCCCCCAGCGACTACTGGCTGTTTGCAGACCTTAAAAGAATGTTCCAGGGAAAGAGATTTGGCTCTAATGAAGAAGTGATATCTGGCGTATTTTGAGGCCAAAGACAAATCGTTCTACAAAAAAAAAAAAAAAAAAAAAAAAGGCAACAAATTGTTAGAAAAGCATTGGAATCAGTGTATCACCGTAGAAAGAGACTATGTTGATGAATAAAGTCGAATTTTGCCTAAAAGTCGTCTTATTAGTTAGGCTGGGATTTATTGAGGGATGTGTTAGCATGTATTTCGAGGTGACCAGGGATGGGCTCCGCCAGATCTATTTGCCTAATGCACACTACACATGAATGAATACCCCTTTGGATTTCAATACAGAAATATGGAAGAAACTGGTTAGCTGCTCCTACAATCACACTTGGTTGTGGCACTTAATATAATATATAATATTATATAAAATAATATATAATATTATATAAAATCATTGCCTTTTCTGCTAATTACATATTTAGAGATTATTGATAAATGTAAAGAAGAAACTTCAATATTATTGCTCCTGAACTATCCTCTTGGCTTTAGTCACATTTCTACCGCCTCAGCGTAGCTTCTCTTCAATAAAAAACTTTTATGGAAATTGTTCTAATGAGCTTTCCTCAATGATACCTGGACTTGAGTTAATGTATACTACTGGGTTGGCGGCAAGGTTCCATTATCTTCAAGTTGAAATGGCTAGATGCAGCCGTAAGTGTTATACTAACAGTTTGTTCTGTCGTTTCTGGAACTCTACTTGCTTTGAAGTCAAATTTAATAGGCTTACGGCCTATCACGTTGAATACACCGGTTCTCGCTCGATCACTGAAGTTAAGCAACGTTGAGCCTGGTCAGTACTTAGATGGATGACTGCTTGGGAATACCAGGTGCTGTAAGCGTATAGTGACGGATGTGCGTTGTGGTGCAGTGGATATCGGCTCGGAAAGAGAAACCGGTGGTTCGAATTCCAGTTGAATACCCTGCATTCACTTAAGTACTGGTACCCTTGGGAAAGGTATTAATCCGTCCCTTCCCTTCAGTTATGGGTTAAATAACAAGGGTAGGACTTGGGGACCCTGCTCTTAAAAAAACAAATCCCAATGAATCTTGATACTCGAAAATAAAAATGTTGTAAAATAAAACAACCTTACCCAAAATCAGTGGTTATGACCTTAAATGATCCCATAGGAATTGATAGCTCGTTAAACCTCGAAATAAACAAAATCAAATTTAATTTTCAAAAGTTTTAATTCGATATAAATTGTTATCTTCTCTTTTCTTAATTTCTTTTTTTTTATTGATTTATTTCTTCTTAATAGCGTTTTTTTTCTCATATTTTTTAATCATTTCACCCCAAGGAAGGCGAGAATGCCACTACTGCGCATAGGGTTACAGCGAAAGAAAAGACTCGGTATAGGGAGTATTGAAAGGATAAAAGATGAATGGGATTCGAGAAGATGGAAGAGGGCAATTGACAATGCATTTGAACTTTTTGAGATTTTAACTACCAGGGGAGCAAGTAAACGGATGGGAATTCCAAAAGCAGCAAGTGCAAGAAAAGAAAGTGTTAGTGTAGAAGTTGCGGTTCCATTTAACTATTTCAGCGGTAAAAGAGTAAAAGGGTGGAGGCCTAGTAGCACGTTTAAATTCACGTTGACGGGGCATCAGGGTAAAAAAAAAAAAAAAAAAAACTCATCAGAGCAGTTGCTATGAAAATATTTGTAGAAAAGACAGAGAGAAGCCACGTCACGTCGGTGAGAAAGTGACTGAAGTTGAGATGCCAGGTCAGAACCGATTACATTGCAGATCCTTTTTTTGAATTTTGTCGAGAACCTCAAGATGAATAGCAGGAGCACCCGACCAGATATAGCAACGGTATTCAATGCATGGTCGAATAGTAGATTTGCACTTGTAGAAGTAATGCAGTATTGCCACTGGTGCACATGGAGCTACATGAATGAGGAGAAGGAAGAACAGATTACAGGGGGCGTCGAAGAATGGATCAGAGAAGGTTGGGAATACTGGTGTGAAGAGAATTATGTGAGAGAAAGGCGAAAAAACAAGATACAGTGGGTGTCAGGAAAAGGATAAGAGAAAGATGGGAGTCAAGGAGAAAGGAGATGCCAATTGACGTTGCATTTATACTGTTGGGGATTGTATCTATCAGGGAAACAAATATACGGAGAGGAGTTCCACAGGCAAAAATGCGAGAAAAGAAGCAGTAGAGCAGATGTGGTAGCTCTATTTGACTATTTTGTCTGTAAAAGGGTGGAATCTATTTGCCAGTCTCGTAGCTCACGTAAAATCGAATAGAGGGAGCTAAGCTTGTCGGAGCCGTGAGAATATTTGTAGAAGAGACAGAAGGAAGCCACACCTCGTCGGTGAGAAAGTCGAGCTGCAACCACATTACCTCTCATTTGTTTTACTTTATGCTTTACATAGAGTGAAATGATTAAAAGAAAATTACTCAACGACTTCTGGAACGTCAGTATGAAATCGTTGCTTTTTTTGATCATTAAATCAAAACAAAAATTTCTGTTATACACCCAGTGGTAATAAGAACACAGTTGCTTTACGCCTTGTTAGCGGCATTTATTTTCTAAATCTACTTTAGTTTGGCACAAGGTCCCAGTAGCAACGGCATTCAAATCTGATGCATTACCCAACGGCGCCTGTGTTGGGAATTGCATGCAGCGAACGGTTTTAGCAATCTTCTTGATGAGTAATTAAAAACTAGAAAGTCGGTAATCAGTAACGGGCGGTTTTGTTTTGATCTTTCTAAAAGCGACCAAAGAACAGAAGACATGTAAAAGTATATAAATTACTTAGGATATATACCAGAACATATCTGCGCATCAGTTTTCATTCTTACACACACGCACCAAAGCGCCTGCTTTAGTTAACATCTTATTAAACTGAGCCATAAGTAATTTCTATTTTTGGGAACCAATTCTGATAAATGTATCAGCCTAACTAATGGATACTTAAATATCAACAGGCGATGAAGTGTGGGTTGCATAAAATAGTGTTCAGCACAAAAGGCAGAGAATCGAAAGGGATCGTGGGTTCTTCGCTGAACACTCAGGTCAATTTTAATCTATTATCATCACCCGCGTAATCTTCACCAGGCAATTCATGAGAGAATTACAGGGCCCACTAAGATTCATTATTGGCGTACAAAGCCTTAAGATATGCAGATAAGTGTTATACTCATACTTAACATCAAGAAGGGACAGTTGAGGTTCCTGTGATACGTAATGAGGAAAAAAGGCCTGAAAAATCTGATACTCACAGGACGGATAGTAGAGAAGAGAGACAAGGGAGCAGCGCGAGACGTATTTGATAGGCTTGAGGAAATGGATAGAGCATCGGGGTTTGGGAGAGATACCAAGAGTAAAGATATTAAGAGCGACAAGAGACAGAGACAAACTGGAGGTTCATGATCGCCTGTGTCCTGAAGGAACACGACACATGAAGAAGTTCTGTAATTTGCTTTATTTGTGTTGCTCATTTTTTTCTATTTCTGCGCATTTTTCGTTGAGCCATTCCTCATTCTTGCATTTGTTCCCAATTTCTTTGTGTAGTGTCCTACATTCTGTGCCTTACATTGGTATTGTTTTTTGTTTCCTTTTCATAGTGTCGAGAATTTCATATGTTATCCATTCTTTTTTCCTTATCTATTTTTCTTTGAAATGTGCGTTGTGGTGCAGTGGATATCGGCTCGGAACGAGAAACCGGGGAGCCGAGTTCGAATTCCAGTTGAATCCATTGTATTCACTTACGCGCAAATACCCTTGTGAAAGGTATTAATCCGTCTCTTCCTTCCAGTTATGGGTTAAATAGCAGGACAGATTGGGTTCTATAGCCTTGGTCGGCAACCAGTCTACCGCAGAAAGCAATGGCAACCTACTGCGGGATAATCTTCTGCCCAGTCAGTCATGTCTCTTTCGAGATATGATCGCCCAAGCGTGTATCATGTATGGCACTTAACCGACTGATTTTTCTTTGTAATGTTGTTAATATTGATGATATTAAAGCTTCTCTTAATGTGCTCCACTTTTTATTAGAAATTTATCAATTTTATCTGCTATTAGCATTTTCATATATATTTTTCTTTCATATTCGGAGTCTGTAATTTGGGTGTTGCCTCTTCAATTTTCGTAGTTTGACTCTGTTTACATATCATTGGAAAGTGGTCGCTCCTGCAGTCAGAAGTTCGGTATGTTTTTCAGTGTAAATCTGCAATCCTGAATTTCTTATTGTCGAAATTCGCATTCTCGAGGTTATAATATTGCTTAGGGGTTCACCGTGACGTGTGTAAGAAGTACACTGCAAACTGACTTCAACAGTTTTTAAGACTCACTGGAGTCCTTTCTTTAAGCGTCTAGAAAATTTGTTTGGGTGCCTCGGGTGTATTAATTACCTCTCAGCATACTAATTTTCAGATTTTTATTTATTAATATACTCGCAGTTTAGCCCGGCGTTACTCGGGTGTAATGAAAGCTTTAAAACTAATCCATGGTCCTGGACTCTTTGGACGTTGGCACGAAAGACTAAAAAGCAATAGTTGTTTCCAGTTAAAGCAAAACCGTAGACTGAAAGAAAAATGAATGGATGTAAGTCAAATTTTGATTTCCTGGTATCGATATCAAATAAGTTTTTTTCGTCGTAAACTGAATTTTGAAGGCTAAATAAGTCCTCTGAGGAAATGGTATCGGGGTACCTCGACACAAAACCTAGCTAAGAACACTCGCAGACGCTTGTAGTACAACTGCGTAAATTTTCAAGAAAATCGGTTCAGCTGTTTCTATAGGTAACGGACACACTCACACATATACAAAGTTCTATTTATAAATAAGTTTAGATATATTTATATATATTTTATTTAAGCGTCTAGAAAATTCGTTTGAGTGCCTCGGGTGTATTATTTTCCTCTCAACATACTAGTTTTTAGATTACTATTTATTAATATGTATATTTATATATTTTTATTCATAAGTATCACCCCCACCCCTTCAATTTCTGGCGAAGTTTGTATGTGTTACATTTTGGGTCAATTTATAGTTTTTTCATACGTTTTCTTTGTCTGGTAATAAGTTATGCCAGGATTCGTCATCGGAGGCCACATTTTAAACTATATAAAGCTACGCAGATGATACAGTGCTGATAGCAGACACAGAATAGGAACTACAAGACCTCCTACAGAAGGTATCTGAAGAGAGTGACAAGAAAGGACTACGAATAAACTGCAAGAAAACCGAATGCATGGTCAACAGAAAACGGAAAGTGCGACACAGTGATCCGAAGGCGAACTGGCATGCCGAAAGAAGCATTCCAGAAGTATTAAGAAAAAGGGCAATTTCGCCAGAAACAAAGAAGAGAGTATTAGATTGCTATGTGATGTCAGTTCTTCATTGAATGCTGGACAATATCATCAAAGATGAAGGAACAACTTGAAGCAACCGAAATGTGGTTCTACAAAAAGATGCTGGATATAAAATGGGGGATCAGTTCCATATTACAATCAATATATAAACTGATCCCTCACTTTGTGGTCACAGCAGTTTCTATACATTTATATTCCTGAGATACAAAAGCACAAGGAAGCATTCCAGAAGTTGAGAAAAGTATTAAGAAACAGGACAATTTCGCTAGAAACAAGGAAGAGAGCACTGGATTGCTATGTGCTGTCCGTCCTTCAAGATGGCAGTGAATGCTGGACAATATCATCAAAGATGAAGGAACAACTTGAAGCAACTGAAATGTGGTTCTACAGAAAGTGGGGGATCAGTTCCATATTACAATCAATATATAAACTGACCCCTCACTTTATGGTCACATCAGTTTCTATACATTTATATTCCTGAGATACAAAAGCACAAGGAAGCATTCCAGAAGTTGAGAAAAGTATTAAGAAACAGGACAATTTCGCCAGAAACAAGGAAGAGAGCACTGGATTGCTATGTGATATCAGTTCTTCATTGAATGCTGGACAATATCATCGAAAATGAAGGAAAAACCTGAAGCATCTGAAATGTGGTTCTAAAGGAGGATGCTGCAAATATCATGAACCGAGCATGTTAGCAATGATGAGGTTTTGGAAAGGATGGAAACGAAAAGAAAATTAATACTGAGCATCAGGAAGAGACAGCAAAAGTTCATGGGACATGTAAAAAGGAAGTAGGGCTTGGAGAACCTGATACTAACAGGCCAGATAGAAGGAAAAAGAGACAGGGGAAAGCAGCGGATAACATATTTGAAGGACCTGATCAGGTGGATGACGGAACGAGGGTTGCGTGGTGTTGTCACCAGAGATAGGGAGATGTGATCGCCATGATCGCCTACGTCCTGAAAAAACAGGCCACATAGAAGAATAACCTTCAACAAATGTTTGGGGTGTAAGTACATAAAAAATCTACAGTACTTTCATAGTTTTCTATTCTTTCGATTCTAAACGTTTTTTAGATGATTATAATGACTCGATTATAATGCCTGGATGTGCGTTGTGGTACAGTGGATATCGGCTCGGAACGACAAATCGGGGAGCCGAGTTCGAATTCCAGTTGAATTTCTTGCATTCACTTACGCACAACTACCTTTAGGAAATGTATTAATCCGTCTCTTTTCTTCAGTTATGGGTTAAATAGTAGAACTGGCAACCAGTCTACCGCAGAAAGCAATGGCAAACTTCTGCCCAGTTAGTCATGTCTCTTTTAAGACATGATCGCCCAAAGGGTGTATCACGTATGGCACTTAACTGACTCACTTACTGCGGGATAATCTTCTGCCCAGTCAGTCATATCTCTAAAGAGACATGATCGCCCAAGCGTGTATCACGTATGGCACTTAACTGACGTTTTTGTTTCTGTTCTTTTCCTTTTACCATGTATATTATCTTTCCAATTCGTGAACATTATGACGCCGTCTTTCCACATCTCTTTTCCATTCTAATACATTCTGAAAAAATTTTTTTTTGACAAATTAAAAAAGATTGGTACTCTTTTTTTTTTTTATCTGTTTTTATTTTTTTTGACTTGGTAACAGCTTGTCAAACACCAGTTTAATTTTTCTCTCGAATATTGATTTTACCAGCGATATGCCTGACAGTGCATTGGAATAAAAAAATTTAATATTGCTTTATTCACTTTTTGCTTACTTTCTTTTTTCAAAGCTCTCTTTAAAGTAGCTACAAACTGTTCAGCTTGTCTGTCTGACTTTGGGTGTTACAGAGGGGTAGTAATCGCTTGTTGAAATGTAGCTGTAGTCAACGTGATACCAAAAAGAAGTCTGTTCAACATACAATCCTTTGTGAATTCTACTTCCACCTGTATTTGTAAATACGCTTCAGTAAGACGCAGCTTCGAAAAAATTTTTTCACCGTTCAAACATGAGTTTTAATGGTGCTGGCGATATTGAATGGTTAATCTTTTCAATTCTTCTTCTTCTATGTGCCCTGTCCTTTCAGGACGTAGGCGATCATGGTTCTCCACGTCTCCCTATCCCTTGTGGGTCTTAGTATGTTTTCTCACGTTACTCCTGTCAACCCTGTTCCGTCATCCACCTGATCAAGCCCTGCAAATATGTTATCCGCTGCCTTCCTCTGTCTCTCTTTCCTTCTATCTGGCCAGTCAGTATCAGGTTCTCCAAGCTATCCTTTCTCATTGCGTGTCCTAGGAATTTCAGTTTTCTCTTCCTGATGCTCAGTATTAATTTCCTTTTTGTTGCTATACTTTCCAACACCACATCGTTGCTTGTATGCTCAGTCCACGATATCCGCAGCACCCTTCTGTAGAAGCGCATTTCCGCTGCTTCCAGTTTTGTCCTCATTTTCGATGATATTGTCCAGCATTCACTGCCGTATTGAAGAACTGACATCACATATCAGTCCAGCACTCTTTTCTTTGTTTCTAGTGAGATTTTCCTGTGTGTTAGTACATTTATTTGGCATTTAGGGTTGTACCTTTTACTGATGACCATGCACTCAGTTTTCTTAAAGTTTATTTGTAGTCCTTTTTTGTCACTCTCCACCGCTACCTTCTGTATGAGTTCTTGTAGTTTCCTTTCCGTGTCCGCAATCAGCACTGTATCGTCTGCATACCTTATGTTGTTCAATTTGTGTCCTCCAACAACAAATCCTGCTGTGTCATCTAGGGTCCTCAAGATATTCTCGCTGTACAGGTTGAACAAATCCGGTGAAAAGACACATCCTTGTCTTACGCCTCTTTCTTTGTAAATCTACTGAGATCGTTACCTGTCCGTATGCAGGCCGTTTGCTGCCAGTAGAGATTCTAGATTACTCTTAGGTCTTTGCCGAAAATATCTAGGCTGCCGAGCATCTCCATCAATTCTTTGTGTCGTATCTTGTCGAATGCATAGTCAATGAAACATAGGTACAAGTCTTTCTTCATTTGTATTGCCCTTTCGGAGAGCATCCTAATCATGAATATGGCGTTCCTTGTTCCAGTGTCTTTGACGAAACCGCACTGTTCCAGCTCTATCTCTGGCCTGATTTTGCTTCTCGCTCTATTCATCAGGATTCTGACCATCAGTTTGGTAATGTAACTCATTAAGCTGATAGTTCTGTGTAGTTCACATTTGTTTGCACCTGGTTTCTTCGGCAGTGCTATAAATATCGACTTGCATAGGTCGTCTGGTATTATTCCGTTGCTATAAATTTCGTTTATTATGTCGGTAATTTTTTCTATGCCACATTCTTCTAAGGCTGTCAGCAGCTCTATCACTATGCCATCTGGACCAGCTGATTTGTTTCTGTTCATTTTGGCCATTGCAGCTTCCACTTCGGATTTTAGTATTTCCGGTCCATCCATCTCCTTGTGTATTCTCGGTTGTTCTCTCTTGTCGCAAAAAAGATCCTTTATATATTCTTCCCATCGCTGGAGTATTTCCTCTTTCTCTAATATGATTGTTCCATCCTTGGATTTTATGCATCCTGTTGAGGAGCAGGTTTTTTGTCCTGTCAGTTCTCTTATCTCTTTATGCATCTCTGCTTTGTTGATCCTGCTCAGTCTCTCTACTTCTGCGCATTTGTTGTTGAGCCATTCCTCTTTGGCTTGTCTGCATTTGTTCCTTATCTCCCTGTGAAGTTTCTTGTACTCTGCTCCATGTTTTGGCGTTATTTTTTGTCTCCTTTGCATCATGTGGAGGATCTCTTTGGTCATCCACTCGTTTTTCCTTCTGTGTCTGATTTCCTTTGGGGCTATGTTGTTCGCTGAGGTCACCATCGCTTCTTTTAGTGACTCCCATTTTGAGTGCCTTTTTCCAATTTGTTCTTCATATTTCTTTCTCACGCTCTTATTGTATTCTTTCTGCAGGGTGAGGTCATTCTCTAGCGTGTCGTATTGCAGCCTTGGTGATGTGCTGGGCTTCTTCAGTCTTCGGAGTTTCACCCTTAGTTTGCAGATGACTGGGACGTGGTCACTTCCGCAGTCGGCACCTGGGTAGGTTTTGCATTGGACCACTGCGTTCCTGAATCTCTTGTTTAGAGTTATATAGTCTATTTGGTTCTTCGTATCGCCTCCTGGGCTTCTCCATGTCCATAAACGTCGTGGGTGTTCTTGGAACTAGGTGTTAGTAATTACCTGGTCTTTGGCTGAGCACCATTGGACTCATTTTTCTCCTCGTTCGTTGCGCTCCCCTAGTCCAAATTGCCGTTCGTGTCTCCTTCTCTATCTTTACCTACCTTGGCATTCAAGTCCCCCATTATAATCCTAATTTATTGGCTTTTGCACTGAGCCTTGGCATTGTCCAGTATTGAATAGAAAGTTTCTATCTCGTCCTCCGAACTAAACTACTATAATAGCTATATTGAATGGCCTTTCCCGCAGTTTAACCAAGAGGACTCTCTCTGAAAGTTGACAGTATCCAAGAACACATTCCTTCACTTGTTTGTTTAGTATTAAGCCGACCCCTTTTTCGTTTTTTTTTTACCTTCTGCATATATTATCCTGTGGGTGTCGCTACTGAAATCTCCATTATTAGGCCAATTTTCAATTACATTAACTTTTTTAAGTCTGTCTAATTCTTCGTTGACTTGATTCAATGCTGTGAATGGTACACTCCATTTTAGTTGAAATACTGGCGTCGAAAGTTTTTATTTGAAATTTCGCTTGGAATCTGGAACTCTCAACCAGCTCATTCAACAGAACACACTGAAAATATATTATCAATTCTTCATTTAAAATTTTTGTCTGTGTATTTTTTATATAATTTGTTCACTTACATTTTTGCAATAAGCGTAGGTAAATACCAAAGCTCACAATTCCATCCAGTCAGTACTGAATAAGTTCGTACTATTTTTAGCACATAAACCTTAGCTTTTAAACACTTGTAACAGAATAAGACATTGCAAATCATTTCGCTAATACATTCATGCTGCGTTTAAATTTTTAAACAGTGTAGTTGGCAGGGAAGCAAAAAATCAGAAGGGAGTTCCACAGGCGAGAAAAGTAACTATTAGAATAGAATTTATGGTTACATCTAGTTAGTTCAACAGCGAGACCTGATACCTAATTGCCAATCTAGTATCACACTTAAATTCGTGTATAAACCGACTTTCATATGTTTGGGCTTTAATAAAATTCTATGCATCTTTTTTAAAACAACAATGCCAAGGGAGTCAAAAGTGTATACATTAATAGCGGTGTCAATAACCATTTTTTTTACATAAAGTATTTTTCAGGGTTGATGGTTAAACTTTGCCAAATGTTTATTTAATTATGCATTTAATCTTTGTTTCAATCGAGACGACAAATTTATCAAAATGCGAAATGGGCATGGAACGATCACTAAAATACGTGGTTGACAATCTTGACCCCAGGCGGATGTTGTTTTCACGCACTATGTAACTTTAGCTTTTCTTGCTAGGAAGGTGACCACCATGGGTCGCACGCTACACCCCAAAATAACTATCAGCACGTAATAATTGGATCAGTGACTCAGTGGACCACGCCAAACGTTGCTAGTCCTACAGGTTTCAATTAGTGACGTCAAGATAAGTCAAGCTCAATATCCGGTGTCGTAGGTAATAAGAGGCTTACTGGTGTACTGGGCATGTGCCTAAACAATCAGGCCTTTATTTTAATTGTATTTATCAAAATCATTTTTTTATCATGCAAAAAGTTTTTTCTGGGTAATCTGTCTTCAGCCAGCCAGTCAGTTCGTTAAATACCATACGTGATACACGCTTTGGGCGATCATGTCTCGAAAGAGACATGACTGACTGGGCAGAAGATTATCCCGCACTTGGCTGCCATTGCTTTCTGCGGTAGACTGGTTGCCAGCCAAGGCTATAGAACCCAATTTGTCCTATTATTTGACTCATAGTTAGAGGCGGAAGAGATGTATTATATTATTAAGCAGTAATTAGTGAGGGATCAGTTTATTACTTCAAAACAATATAAAACTGATCCCCCACTTTATACCCAATATAACCCTTAATCATGTTTTCAATTATTATAATCAGTCAGTGAGTTAAGTGCCATACGTGATACACGCTTTGAGCGATCATGTCTCGAAAGAGACATGACTGACTGGGCAGAAGATTATCCCGCAGTTGGTTGTCATTGCTTTCTGCGGTAGACTGTTTGCCGACCAAGGCTATAGAACCCAATCTGTTCTATTATTTAACCCATAACTGGAGGAAAGAGAAGGATTAATACCTTTCTCAAGGGTATTTGTGCGTAAGTGAATGCAAGGAATTCAACTGGAATTCGAACTCTGCTCCCTTCAGCCAGAGGTATTTCTAAAAAACAAATATCCCTAACCACAGAAACTTGGTCTGCCCAAGTTTTGTTTTATTTCTTGATACTGAAAAAGGCTAAACTTATAACAGTAAGATGTTATTTACGCACTAAGGTGTTAAATATTTTAAAAATGACTTTGAACGAGTGAAAATGTGTGGGCTGGCGCTACATAATCACAAACGAAGAACTTTGCCAAATAGCAGAAATTACATCTCTTGAGGATTTTCAACAGTAGCAACAAGTAAAATATACATTAGATGTAACGCGAAGAGGAAATAATAACATAATGAAGATATCGACCTTCCACATGACTTCAAATAAAAGAATAGGAAGGAAAATTCCCTCCATCAATAGTGAAAAAAGCGATAAAAAGTTTCTTCTTCTTCTTCTTCTTCTTCTTCTTCTTCTTCTATGTGCCTTGTCCCTTCAAGACGTAGGCGATCATAGTTCTCCACGTCTCCCTATCCCTTGTGGCTCTTAGTATGTTTGCTCCTGTTACACCTCGCAACTTCCGTTCCGTCATCCACCCGACCAGGCCCTGCAAATATGTTATCCGCTGCCTTCCTCTGTCTCTCTGTCTCTCTTTCCTTCTATCTGACCAGTCAGTATCAGGTTCTCTAAGCTCTCCTTCCTTATTGCATGTCCCAGGAACTTCAGTTGTTTCTTCCTGATGCTCAGTATTAATTTCCTTTTTGTTGCCATTCTTTCCAACACTTCATCATTGCTCACATGCTCGGTTCATGATATCCGTAGCATCCTTCTGTAAAACCACATTTCCGCTGCTTGAAGTTTTGTCCTCATTTTCGATTATATTGTCCAGCATTCACTGCCGTATTGAAGAACTAACATCACGTAGCAATCCATCACTCTTTTCTTTCCTTCTAGTGAAATTTTCCTGTGTGATAGTACTTTACTCAGCTTCTGGAACGCGTCTTTTGCCATGCCAATTTTGCCTTCGGATCTCTGTGTCGCACTTTCCATCTCCTGTTAGAACACTTCCTAGGTATTTAAATTTTTGTACTTGGTTGATTCTGGTATCACCCACCTGTATTTGGCATATTATTTTCCTAAAGAAATGTTTTATGAGAAAATAGTTTTAAATTTCAACCAACAGCAGCACTGGCTGCTCGGTCAATGAATCTTAAATGTTTCCGTATGAGGAAATAGCTAATATTAACATTACCACTTTATCTAGACTGTCTACGCCTATATTGTGTTGATACACAGGTTCCCGTCCGATCACCAAAATTAAGCAATATCGAGCCTGGTCAGTATTTAAATGGGTGACCATTTGGGGATACCAGGTGCTGTAAACATAAGGACCAAGAATGGTTCACCGGTCCTCCAGGTCTGGGGGTTGGGTGCAGGGCTAACAACCCTGCCCCGTAAAAAAACAGTTTGTTACAGAAACAGCAACCAAAAGTTGCTGCCCTGTGCACCCCTGCCCCGTAAAAAAACAGTTTGTTACAGAAACAGCAACCAAAAGTTGCTGCCCTGTGCACCATCTGGGTGTGATGGATGATGATGACTTTATCTAGACTGTGCCCTACAGTTACACAACTTACTCATCAACGCTTACAGTTAATTCCCACATTATGAACTGTAGTTACACAATTTGGGCACCTCGGCGTGGTGTAATGGTTAGCAAGCTTGTCTCACTAGAATCATTACAGCTAAGTAGTGAGTTCGATCCTCACTGAGTGCCTCATTCTTTCGGCCTTGTGCCACATCTAAGCGACGCTTAGAAAATCAACTATAGTTACACAATTTATTAATTAGCCCTACATATAAATGTATTAATTATATCCTACAGTTACGCAACTTGTCAATTAACCAATTATGCCCTACAGTGACAGGCGCAGTAGACACACAATTTTCCAGTTAACCCTTACAATCAATTTAGCAATTATATCTTTTGGCTCACGCCCTGTAAAGGAATAGGTGCAAAAACACTTCCTTACCAAATTTATAGACAAAAAAAAAATACTGATGCATGCTGGGATTTCTTCCTAGCCAATGAGATAAGCCACTTCTCGGACAACCCTACAGTCAATTTTGAAAACTATACCCTACATATCTTCTTTCTCTTCTATGTGCCTTGTTATTTTAGGACGTAGGCGATCATGGCTTTCCACGTCTCCCTATTCCTGGTAGCTCTTAGCACGATTTCTCCTGTTACACCACACAACCCCCGTTCTGCCATCCACCTGCTCAGGCCAATCAAGTACGTTACACGCTGTTTTCCCCTGTATCACCTACCTTCTATCTGGCCGGTTAGTATCAGGTTCTCCAAGCTCTCCTTCCTCATTGCATGTCCCAGAAACTGCACCTGTCTCATCCTGATGCTCAGTATTAATTTCCTTTTCGTTTTCATCCTTTCCAAAACCTCATCATTGCTCACATGCTCGATCTATGATATCCGCAGCATCCTTCTGTAGAGCAACATTACAGTTGCTTCAAGATTTTCCTTCAACTTCGATGATATTGTGTAGCATTCATTGAAGAACTAATATCACATAGCAATCCAATACTCTCTTCTTTGTATCTTGCGAAATTTTCCTGTATCTTAATACTACACTCAGATTCTGGAATGCGTCCTTCCCCATGCTAATTCGCCTTACACAATTAATCAATTAAGCCTGTATCTTTTCCAAATCTTTCCCTCATATCTTTTGTCAAGTCACAATTTCGTAAATTTCATAATTTCATAGATTTCACAATTTCATAGATGAACTCATCAACAGATTTCAGTGCCTGGACATCTGACATGATTAGATGTTACAGAGTTTCCCTAATAAGCACCACTTTGTTTTTCTCTTTGCTGACCTAAAGATCACATCTGGAACTTTCCATGACAGCTATTTTAGCACTGACCAGATCATCTACAAAATGTAGGTCGGTAGGCTTTCATGACAAACTCCAAACCAGCAGGAACTGGCAAGATGCATCTTTGCCGAACCGCTGTGATAAGATTAAACTTCTCAGTGTTGCTGTTACTCGTTCTGACATAATAGATTTTGACATCGCGTTATGAGTGATATTTGAGGATGTTGATGTACTGAAAATGAATTCCATATACTGCGGTTATCCTATCTTTCGAGACATGATTGTCTAAGAGTTTATTACGTATGACACTTAACTAACTCAGTTATTGCAGTCACTATGAGCTACTATTTCTTAGGCAGTGTATCAATCACTCTCTTTCCTCAGTACTCGATTCCCTCTTCATCCTACCATTTGAAGTCACCTTAGTAGTCACCTCATCAAGCCCAGTTGCCTTGTTTTACTTTAGGTGACAGATAGCTTGTATCAATTCTTTTGATATCACATCATTGGCCATTTGAAGGTTTCCTACTCGTATTTCCTCTTCGGAGAAGTCAAACAGGTTGGTTGGTTCTGGCTGATTTAGCACCCCCCGGGAGTGCCTCACCATGATTTCTTCTCGTTTCTTATCAGAGTCTTCCTATTCTTATTCGTGATTGGTACGCTTAACCATCTTTTTGTTCCAGTTGGTTCCATCACAATTCAGTACAAGGATATTGAGTCATTCTTTATCCTTGCTTGACCCGTTTCCTGATTTTTCCCTTTAATTCATCTGTCTTCTTTCCTACAGCCTCTTTTGCACCTGCTTGTTAAGACAGGTGTACAGGCTGTACTAGTCTTTCCATGTCACGTGGTTCCTACCTTGGTCCATTTTTCCTTTAAGTTATTTCCTCTTATCGATTAGATCCCACGGAATTACTGTGATCCAGCGCTCAAGGATCGTTACTTTTCCTAGTTCAAGCATTTATTTTTCCCATGTTGTTAAAACTAGTTGGAAACGAGTCCATTACCCATCACGATCAGTGCCTCTTTGGGACGTTTCGAACTTATTTCTCACTGCCTTTTGAAATCCTCTGTTTCAGGTTGATTGAAAGACTATGTAGCATTGGGATGGATAGTCTGTAGAGTATGCATCCAGTTTCAGGTTATCGTTTAATTCTGAATCTAGCCCCCTTCCCCGATAGACGCAGACATCCTGTAGGGAAGACCTTTATCTTGTATTGATAGAGATATATTCTTCTTCTATGTGCCGTGTCTCTTCAGGACGTAGACGTTCATGGCCCTCCACATCTCCATATCCGTTTCTGCTCTTAATACTCCTTTTCCTGTTATCCCACTCAGTCCCCGCTCCACAATCCATCTGCTTAAATCCATTAAGTATGTCAAGTTTTGCTTTCCCTTGTCTCTCTTCTCCTTTATACGTCTCATGAGCGTTATGTTCTCCAAGCTATCCTTCCTCATCACATGACCTCAAAAAAATCAGCTGTCTTTTCATGATGTTTCTTCTCTTGTTCATCCTCTCCAAAACCTCATTGTTGCTCACGTGTTTCGTTCGTGGTATCCTCAGCATCCATCTGTAGAACCGCATTTTGATTGCTTCAAGTCTTTCCTTCATCTTTTATGAGATTGTTCAGCATTCACTGCTATACTGAAGAACAAACATTACATAGAATCCAGTACTCTCTTTTTCGTATCCAGTGAAATTTTCCTGTCTCTTAATACTCTACTCAGCTTCTAGGATTCATCTTTGGCCATGCCAATACGCCTCCGGATCTCTGTATCGCACTTTCCGTCTTCTGTTAGAAAACTTCCCATGTCGGTTAATTCCAGGGTGTTATTTCTGTGAGCGAATAAGGTGTTTCCGACACTTAGCTACTTAAAACCAACAGCCTGTCACTATCGTCACTGGTATTAGTGGATTAATCATGAAATTTCTTGATGAGGAACAATCCGCATTTATCATTGCTTCTCTAGGCATTGAAGTTGTCCAACAACATTTTGATGTTATATCTCTGTATGCTGTCCAGCTAGGACATTTAGAAAATGGTGAACATTTTTTCCTCATCCTCATCAATGGCTTCTGGTGGAAAGCATAGACCTGTAGCACTCACACTTTTGCAAGTTTGCCTTGGGACTTAACTGTGATGATACGGTCATTGACAAATCTTCATTAAACCGGCGCTCTTGATGCATACCAGCTGGAAATAACACCAGTCCTTCGGATATGGGGTGTTTTAGTGTGCATGTGTGTGTGTGTGTGTGAGGGGGGAATACAGACCAGTACCAGTGACACTTTTTACTGCTTGCAATTTTAACAAATAATCACTGCAGTCAAATTTGACAATTATGCCCTACAAATTACACAGCTTGTCAATTAATCCTTAATAAACAGATAATTTGCCAATTAGACACTCAACACACCAATTTTTTTTTATAATCATATCGCCCCAAGCATTTTACTGCCATTGTTTTGCAGGGGGTTACATAGGAGGAAAGTTATGAGAAAAAGTGACAGGTTATAGGGGGTGCCAGGAAGTGGGTAAGACGAGAATACAGATGAGAATGGATTAGACGGAGAAAGGAGCATGAGATAGAGGATGCAGGTTAGTGGGATAAGAGATGACTATTGACTTTACATTTAAATTCTTGAAGATTGTAGCTGTCGGAGAAGCAAGTAAACAGAAAGGAATTCCACAAGCGGGAAGTGCGAGAAAAGAATCTGGTGAAGTAGAATTTGCGTTTACATTTTATTGGTTTCACAGTAAAAGAGTGGGTCCTAGTTGCTAATCTTGTGGCTCGAGTAAATTCATACAGAGGGGGCACCAGTGAGCTAAGTTCATCTGAGCAGAAGCCGTGAAAGTATTTGTAGAAGAGACACAGGGAAACCACATCGCACCGGTGAGAAAGTGACTGTATCTGAGCTGCCAAGTCGGGATCGACCACATTACAGATTCTCCGTTGGAATTTTGTCAAGGACACCTAGGTGGATAGCAGGAGCACCGGACCAGATATGGAAGCAGTATTCAATGCACGGGCGGTTGGCAGATTTATATATATGCGCAGTTAATATCTCCCTATTGTCTAGTTTGCAATTAATGCTTTACATATACTCAACTTGCAAATTAATTCCTAGTAAAGACAAAGCTTGCCAATTTATCCCTAGAGTTAATTTTGCCAATTATGTCGTACAGACCTACAAATTCTAAATGAAGCCTTAACAAATACACAATTTGCTAATTAATCTGTACAGTCAAATTTGTCAATTATGTCGTACAGACCTACAAACTCTAAATGAAGTCTTAACAAATACACAATTTGCTAATTAATCTGTACAGTCAAATTTGTCAATTATGTCGTACAGACCTACAAACTCTAAATGAAGCCTTAAGAAATACACAATTTGCTAATTAATCTGTACAGTCAAATTTGTCAATTATGTCGTACAAATGCACAATTTGGCAATCCCAAGTTTATTCTCAATAAACATACAACGCGTAACTCAGCGAATTAATGATGACAATTAATTTTATCACTTATCCTTTACAGACACTCTACTTATCAATTTATATACCCGCATTATACCCGCATTATACCCGCATTAAAATTTACTGCCACTTAACTTGCCATTTCATCCTTAGTAAAGATACTTGCCAATTTATGCTTTCAGTTAATTTTGCCAATTATGCCCTACAAATAAAAAAAAATGACAATTAATGCTGAAAGAAAACACAATTTGCGACTTAATCCTTAATAAAAACACAATTTACCATTTGTATCATACAAATACAAAACTAGAAACACCAATTAATGTTTTATAAATGCACAAATTGAAAAATCCTACAGTCAAATTTACCAATTCTTGATAATTAATCCCTACTACCAAATGCCTAAAGACACACAACTTGATAATTTATCACTAATAAACACACATCTTACCAATTATTTCCTCAAGCTCAAACTTGCCAATTCATCTCTACAGGCACACAACCTGCCTATATAACATACGGATACATAACTTGCTAATGCATCCCTAAAGTCAAATTTGCAACTTATCGAAAAATATTGATTTACCACAACTGATCCGCAATAAACACGCAGGTTTCAATTAGTACCTCCAGTCAAATATCTGGGCGATTCCACTCTAAATGATCATCAGCCAGGATGGTCGTATATAAAGTGAACTTCACTGCCAAATTCTACTGAGAGGGGAGAGTACTCGTACCACTTCTCTGCACAACTTCCTGCATAGTTCCAAACAATTCATTCTGAGGTCTAATTTGTCATAGCGTCGTCTGTACTAATTTTTATTTCAGCTGAGCGCAGCCACTAACATTTGTTGCAAAATTTATTATTATTATTATTTTTCATTCAATGAGCTACAGGTAGCGCCCTGGTGGTTGGGGGATGAAGTGACGGTAAATTTTCTTAATACTGCAGCGCTCAGGAAAATTGAAACAAGTTAAAAGAAAGAAAACTAATCCCGAAAACACATATTGCTTGGTGAGGAAGACATATCTGTGGTGTTGATATCAAAGTCTGCAAAATAAACAAAGCAAGAAACTAATAAGTGGGTTTTTCTCAATCAGCAACATTAAACTACTTACATTCAGCTATCTGATGACAAAAATATCCAAAATTTGTCTTCTTTATTTTAAAAATAAGGGCGTTGTCTTATTGGTTTTTCTTTCTCGGAGTTAACGCTTTATTGCTCACCCCGCCCGAATCGAGTGATTCAAAGTAAGAGACGTGGAAAACTTACGATGTGCACGGTCGGATTTTAGCGTTTGATGAATACTGCAGCTAATATTACAAGTAAAGATCCCTGTCTTCTTATGGCGATGTTATGTACAAGAAAGCTTTACAACGACGAATATTGTGACACAAGAAACAGGAGTGACATTGGAATAACGAAAAAATGCCTGTCAAAATATAAACAAAGTATTGCACAGTTTCATTTTCACTCCTTTCAACTCTTTTCAGACCATATAATATTTCCGTCATGTCTAATCTTGCCAGTACATTGATTTTTACGGTTTATCAACCTTTTGCAGTTTATTTTTAGATTTGTAAGAATATATTTATTTTTTTTATAATCATATCGCCCCAAGCTAGGCATTTTACTGCCACTGTTTTGAGGAGGTTACGTAGAAGAAAAAGTTATGAGAAAGAGTGACAGGGTATAGGGGGTGTCAGGAAGTGGATAAGAGAAGAATGAAAATCTTTTGGAAAGAATAATAATTTTCTTGATATAATACCTACTCATTAACCCCTAGTGGGGAACAAGAGTTGAATTTATACATTTCCCAAGAGTATTTAAGTCCAAGTGAATATAACGATCCCATCGAGAATTGAAATTCGGATCTCTGATTTCTAACTCTGAGCCGTTATACATTACGCTACCCGTTAATCCAAGCTTACGGCAACTAGTTTTCCAAGCGGTCAGCTATCTAGGTACTGACTAGGCTCGACGTTGCTAGGGTCATGGGGTTTCAACGTGATATGGCAATAACCCCTTGCCTGTAAAATTGTTTCACAACCTTACTCAAGTGTAATGTTTATATCGCAAAGAATACTCTTTTTCTTTTCATTTTTTTAAATAAAAAAGCAACAATAACAAAAAAAAAGCAACAAGAACAACAAAAAAGAAAATAAAAGATTGTTTGTCTATATTTCTGAGATGAGGTATTGTAATATTTACACTATTTACATTGTTCAGATTGTTGTCCTCATCTTTGTTGCTATATTGGGTCAGTGCATAAAGGCGTTGGTCGAATCAAGTAACTGTGCTCAAAAAGTTGTTGATTTCAATATCTGACTACAGCAGAGTTGATCAAGAACTTTGGGAGTTGAGTTAAAGCAAAATAACTGATATTGGGGCATCGGGAAGAGGCATGGCTCGTGGAATTAGAACAATCTATTCCGATGTACGAAATCATGGATTCGGTTCAAAATTATAATCATTTGAAGAGAGCCGGGGCGTACAACGGTCGAAACGTGAATATGAGAAAATGAGGACAACAGTCCGAACAATGTAAATAGCGTAAAAACCCCATTGCAGACAAAACAAATAAACAGCAACATTTATCAACGTTTAATAAGTAATGCTTATAAAATCTATGATTATCTATAACTAGCAGTATAGCCTGGCGTTGCTCGAGTGTAATGAAAGCTTTAAACCTAATCCATGGTCCTGGAGCTCAGACTCTTTGGACGTTGGCACGAAAGACTAAAAAGTAATAGTTGTTTCCAGTTGAAGCAAAACCGTAGACTGAAAAATTTGATTGGATATCAAAGAATAGAAAAACTGATTTTACAAGCATGTGATTATTTGTTCGTATTTTTTTTAACTATTATATATATATATATATATATATATATATATATATATATATGTGTGTGTGTGTGTGTGTGTGTGTGTGTGTGTGTGTGTGTGTGCTTTCTGAGGCATTGGATATTAGCACTGAGAAATCTTTCGAGACATGACCAGCCATACGTGTATGACATATGGCACTTAACTGACTGATATTTTACTTTACGCTGCCAGAAGATTTCTTCATTTTATGTTATGTCAAAGTATTATGTTTAGTCATGAGATTTAAATAACTGGTTGAGAACACTGCTGGAGAGTGTGTGAATTCTAGGAGGCGGTAGATATAGTTTTTGATTGGTGCATAAATCGAGTTAGTGTCTTATCTGTACACTATATAGATTTCTTTGTGCAACAAGGGAGGTACTGGAAAATTTTACAATGATCTGAGAATCTCGTTTGTAGGACAATAGTGGAGTGAGAAGGGTAAACATTATTCGATTGAGATGAGACCCAGATAATTGGCAGAATTAGATATTTAAGAAACTTAAAGAGGCGGAATCTATCTGCTCATCTTCTGGGTTTACAGGATTACAGGTCGAATTAGTAAGAATTTCGACACCACGTTTCTTTGTTCAAAACAGGGGTGAGAAAGTTTTACACCGCATCAAAATTAAATTCCAGCATATCTCCACATGTGTGTGTCTGTTTGTATGTGTGTCCGTTACCTATAGACTGCGAAACGGCTGAACCGATTTTCTTTAGAATTTACACAGTTGTACTATAAGTGTCTGCGAGTGTTCTTAGCTAGGTTTTGTTTCGTGGTACCCCCGATAAATATCGAAAATCGATAATCGAAAAAATCGGGTTATAGAAGGAGTGGTCCGATTTTAATCAAATTTGATACACTCATAGACAAAGACATACGAAACGATATTCAGAAGCTTCAAGGTTGCAGTTCATACAATAGTGCAAAAAATCGATAATATATGTATATAAAAGGCAAGATGTTTGTGTGTGTGTCTGTTTATCTGCCTGTATGTCTGTATTTTTTCAAACCTTTCATTTTAGTTTTTGCTTCGGGTTTGGCTCTAAGTAGGTATAACTGTAGTTCTTAGTCTCAGCCATGATACCATTTACTCAGAGGACTTATTTAGCCTTCAAAATTCAGTTCAAGACGAAAAAAACCTATTTGATGTCGATATCAGGAAATCAAAATTTGACTTACATCAATTCATTTTTCTTTCAGTTTACGGTTTCGCTTTAACTGGAAACAACTATTGCTTTTTAGTCTTTCGTGCCAACGTCCAAAGAGTCTGAGCTCCAGGACCATGGATTAGGTTTAAAGCTTTCATTACACTCGAGCAACGCCGGGCTATACTGCTAGTATATATATATATATATATAATGAGGTATGAAGCAAAAGAAGAAATACATATTTGTATTTTTAAATTTGTGTTGTTTGAGTTTCATTGGTCAGTCATGTTTCATGTGCATTCGACTTTCGACCAGCGTCGGTATAATTTGTAGCGATATGTATTTTTAATTTTTCTATGTAAGAATGATATGATAACGTATATTCGTGTGTTTGTGCATGTCTAGCAGACATTATATAAGATGTTTTCTCCGCATGTGGTTTCGGCGACTTTTTTTGTGTACATTTCGTTTATTTTAGGCAAACCATACACTGAAAGGAAAAGACAAGACCACCTACAAGAAGTAGTTAAAGAAAGAACTACGTATAAACTACAAGGAAACTAAATGCAGGGCCATCAGTAAAAAAGAGGAAACCAAAATGCCAACTACAAGTCTGCTAAAATGAAGCAGGTGTAGAAATTTAAATACCTGGGAAGTCTTATAACTGAGGACGGAAAGAGCGACACTGAGATGCGAAGGAGTATTGGCTTGGCCAAGAATGCATTCCAGAAGCTCAGTAGGGTATTAAGAGACAGGAAAATTTCGCAGAAAACAAAGAAGAGAGTACAGGATTGTTATGTGAAGTCTCTCCTTCAATATAACAGTGAATGCTGGGCAATCTCATCAAAGATAAAGGAAAAACTTGGTTCTACAGAAAGATGATGAGGATACCATGAATAGAACATATGAGCAACGGAGAGGTTTTGGAAAGGATGGGCACAATAATAAAACGGATACTTAACGCCAGGAAAAGACAGCTGAAGTTTTAGGGACATGTTGTGAGGAAGGAGAGCTAGGAGTTAATACTCATCGATGGTTACATGCATCTGGAGTAAGGCCTGAGACTGAAGGCTTTATTCTTGCTGCGCAAGACCAAAGTCTTTTCACTAAGAACTTTCAGGCAAATATTATACATAATAAAATGGACCAAAATGCAGGTTTTGTGTTAATATCGAGAAAAATAGACCATCTAATCTCAGGATATTCTGTACTTGCCTCAAATGAATATAAAAATCGTCACGATAGAATGGGGCAATATTTACACTAGACAATGTGCAAACACTATAGAAACAAACACTGGCATGAACATCACCCAGCACTGGTTACAGAAATAGAAGATGTCACCATTCTATGGGAGTACACCACCTACACACACAGAAAAATTGAAGCAAATAGGCCGGATATTATTGTTAAAAACCAAAAAGAAAAAACGTGCCAATTAATTGATATGGCTTGTCTAGTGGATTGTAACATAGCAACCAAGGAATTCGAAAAACTGTCAAAATATAAAGACCTGGAAATTAAAATAAAAAAAATGTGGAAATTGAAAACAAGAATCACAACAGTAATAGTGGATGCACTTGGAATGATAAAAATGGAATAAAAATCACATTGAAAGAATCCCTGGAAACTCCAGCTTAAGAGATATATAAAAAATTATCTTGTTAAGTACAGCTCACACACTAAGTAGAACTTTGTCTATGTAACTTTAGGGATGTTAGGGAGATAGGAAAAAACATGATATGGAGCCATAACAACACACCACGACCTACCTTAGGTCTTCCTACAGACTTGGTAGCTAATGCGACCATAGAAAACTTGTCTATTAATTGATATGGCTTGTCCAGCGGATTGTAACATAGCAATCAAGGAATTTGAAAAACTGTCAAAATATAAAGACCTGGGAATTGAAATAGAAAAAAATGTGGAAATTGAAAACAAGAGTTGTGCCAGTGATATAGGTGCACTTGGAATGATAAAAAATGGAACAAAACAACACATTGAAAGAATCCCTGGAAACCCCAGCTTAAGAGATATACAAAATTTTTTTATTAAGTACAGCCCTCACACTAAGGAGAGCTTTGTCTATGTAACGCTAGGGATGATGGGGAAGATAGAAAAAACATGAAATGGAGCCATAACAACACGCAACGACTTGCCTTAGGTCTTCCCGTAGACTTGGTTGGTAGTGCGACCATAGTAGAAATCGAAATATGATGAAAAATGACATAATAATAATAATAACAACAACGAAGTATAAACATCTGGAAATTGAAATAGAAAAAATGTGGATATTGAAGACAAGAATAGTATCAGTGATAGTAGGTGCGCTTGGAATGGTAAAAAAGGAACAAAACAACATATTGAAAGAATCTCTGAAAACTTCAGCTTAAGAGATATACAAAAACATTTTCTTGACATGTACAGCCCACACACCGAGAAGAACTTAGTCCATGTAACGCTATTGATGTTATGGGAGGTAGAAAAACAAATGCAATGTAGCCATAGCAACACACCAGTACCTGCCTTAGGTATTTCAGTAGACTTGGTAGATAGTGTGACCATAATAGAAAAAGAAATATAATGAACATGAAAATAATAATAATAATAATAATAAACCTAGGAACAACCTATTGGTTCTTCATTGATCAAAAACATACTGAAAGAATTTATAAGAAAATAAAACATTTTGCCGTAGCATGGACAGTCTACAAAAGCGCCCACTCCATGTTTTCTTAATCCTGAACGATAAAATGCTCTATCCAGTTAGAATTTTAAGTCAGCTCGTGTAATTCGTAACGAATGCCAGGGAACTCTGGGAAACAAAACTAAGTTTAGGAAGACAATCCCTTTCTGCGTTCAACTTTAGGATCTACTGACTTTTTTATTCCATTACCCCACAGTCAGTCAGTTAATTGCCATGCGTGATACACGCTTTGGGCGATCATGTCTCGAAAGAGACATGACTGACTGGGCAGTAGATTATTCGGCAGTAGGTTGCCATTGCTTTTTACAGTAGACTGGTTGCCAGAACCCAACCTGTTCTACTATTTAACCCATAACTGGAGGGAAGTACCGAATTAATACCTTTCCCAAGGGTATTTGTGCGTAAGTGAATGCAAGGAATTCAACTGGAATTCGAACTCAGCACCCCAATCTCTCGTTCCGAGTCGATATCCACTACACCACAACGTACATGTACGTTACCTAAAAGAAAATAAAAATAAAAATAATAGGATTCAAAGAGACAGAAGATGATTTTTTTTGATCGTTTCACCCCAAGCAAGGCGGTAACGCCAATGATGCGCAGGGGGCTACATTAGAGAAAAAGATTAGATAGGAGGAGAGTAAAGAGAAAAAGAAATCAATTACAGGGGGTGTCAGAGAAAGGAGCAAGAGAAGGATGGGAAGACAAGTGTGATGACAGTTGCAAAGGTAAAGAGAAAGGAAACGATATACAGGGTGATGTAGAAAGAACAGACAGAGGGAAGCCACATTCTGTCGGTGAGAAAGTGGCGGGAGTTGAACCGCCAAGTCGGTACCTATCACATTACTGATTCTCCTTTGGAGCCTGTCGAGAACACTGAGGTGAACAGCGGGGATACCTGGCCATATATGACAGCAGTATTCCATGATTGACGCCACATTTAAATTTTTGAAGATTGTAGTTGACCGGAAATCAAAGAGCTGGAAGAGAGTTCCACAACCGAGAAATGCACGAGAAGAAAATATCAGAATTGAACCTGCAGTTACGTTAATTTAAACAGTAAAATGATGAAACCTCGCTGCCAATATAATATTAAATTTAAGACGTGGTTCCAATTTTTTCATTAGAACAATTGCGATGGATATATTAAAGTGTTTCAAAAAAAAAAAAAAAGAAAAAGAAAAAGAAGGAGCGAAACGGGTGAATGTAGTTTTAGCGCAAATAAATTTAAGGAAGAGCAGGAAGAAAAATTTGAAAGAGAAGAAACGACTAGATATTTCCATTATTATTTACTATGAATTTTGAAAGGAAGGTAAATGGTTTTTATCAATTTCTGATATCCAGTTCGTACACATTCTTTGCCACTCCCACGTGAATAGGAAAAAATCCGAGAGGCGCCGAATCTACTGTCTCCTTTCACGACTGAAATGAGTAAAGCTCAAATAATCAGGGCATAAATTTAATGAATAACTTTTGGTTAAAATTTTTCCCGTATTTTCAGTCCAAACGCAGTTATGAACGAAATATACAAAAAGTATTCTTGATCGAAAATAATGTTCAAAGAAATAATTTCAAATTGTCGGTTTGTTAATAATCATTTTGTTAATCTTCGTTAATTTCTGTAACATGTTTACATTTGTTGATATTACGTTACATTTCAGAGCAGATATGGTTATTACGATGAATCGAAAATTGTTTTATATAGACTTGATTTGACTTCGTTTCGACTGTTGGTCTTTTGTGGTCAAGAGGTCTAAATTGCGCCAAACCAATTTGTGGCTTTCACTATGTGAATATGGGTTGCAGGTTTGAGTGGGGGTTAAGTATTTGCATATAGCTTGAACCCTAACTTTTGCTACTACTCCGGGTCAGGGTGGACCTGGGAACAACAGCAATTAAGACGTGGTTCCATGCTCCTCGCAACCTCCCAATCAGAGGCCTTGCTGCTGAATGTAGTTTACGTTATACCCAGGACCTAGGGAGGGTAAGAGAATGAAAATATTTTAGAAGGAACCCGAAATTCAATCCTAAACAGAAACAAAGAATAAACGTCTACTTTTGTAGACCAATCGGGTGAGATTTCGACCAAGAATATCGACATCTCTTCGTATGATTTTATCAGGTTTGTGTTCGTGATAAAAGCATCACCATCTCTTTCCACGGATCTTTTAACAGAAACGTTGATGGAACGACAACGAGGAACAGGTAAGTAACCGGTAGCCCCCAACTATAACATCCAGTACATTTGTTTAAGGAACATTTGTCTAAGGAACACTGGTCAAAGAGATATTGGTCCAAGAATAATGGTTTACATAACACTCGTCTAAAGAATATACGTCTAAGATATATTCGTCTACACAATTATGGTCTAATGTGTTAGTATCAAATTATAAATTATATTCCATAGACTAACGTCATTAGACTAATATCCTTTAGACAAATGTCTTTATACAGGTTTCTCTTAAACCTATGTTCTTTAGACGAATGTTTTTAAATCCCCCATGTATATACAGGAAAATCTCATTGGAAACAAAGAAAAGAGTGCTGGATTGCTATGTGATATCTGTCCTTCTGTATGGAAGTGAATGATAGACGATCACATCAACGATGAAGGTGAGGCTTGAGGCAACTGAAATGTGGTTTTACAGAAGGATGCTGAGGATACCATGGGCTGATCACGTGAGCAATGATGAGATATTGTACAGGATACAAACAAGAAAAAACTCATACTTAAAATCAGGAAGAGACAGATGGAATTCCTGAGACACGTAATGAGGAAGGATGGCCTGGCGAATTTAATACTCACAGGACGGATAGAAGGAAAGAGAGACAGGGGTAAGCAGCACGAGGACTACTTGATAGCTCTGTGCAAATGGATGGCGGAGCGGGATTTAGAAGAGATACCAAGAGAAAAAATATTGAGAGCGCAAGATACATAGCCAAGTGGAAGTATATGATCGCCTACGCCCTGAAAGGACACGGCACCGTAAGAAGAAGAAGAAGAAGAAGAAGCATATCAAAACTTATTTATAAATGGAACTTTGTCTGTGTGTGTGTGTGTCTGTGTGTGTGTTTGTGTGTGTGTTTGTGTGTGTGTGTGTGTGTGTGTGTGTGTGTGTGTGTGTGTGTCCGTTACCTATATACTCCGAAACGGCTGAACCTATTTTCTTGAAAATTTACACAGTTGTGCTATAAGCATCTACGAGTGTTCTTAGCTAGGTTTTGCGTCGAGGTAACCCCGATAAATATCGAGAATCGACATAAGAAACGATATTCAGAAGATTCAAGGTTGCAGTTCATACAATAGTGCACAAAATCGATAATATATATATATATATATATATATATATATATATATATAAGGCAAGATGTTTGTATGTGTGTTTGTTTATCTGCCTGTATGGTTGTATTTTTTTTCAACCCTTTTATTTTAGTTTTTGCTTCGGGTTTGGCTCTAAGTTGATATAATTGTAGTTCTTAGTCTTAACCAAGATACCATTTACTCAGAGGCCTTATTTAGACTTCAAAATTCAGTTTACGACAAAAAAAAACTTATTTGATATCGATACCATGAAATCAAAATTTGACTTACATCAATTCATTTTTCTTTCAGTCTACGGTTTCGCTTTAACTGGAAACAACTATTGCTTTTTAGTCTTTCGTGCCAACGTTCAAACAGTCTGAGCTCCAGGACCATGGATTAGGTTTAAAGCATTCATTACACCCGAGCAACGCAGGGCTATACTGCTAGTATTTACATACGTTGCCATTAAAGACCAGGGTTGATATGGAGACGAGATGGAGAATTGCTGGCATTAATGATAACCCAGACACGGCCAATAAAACAACCCACGGGCTATAAGAACTCCTACGCTACTTCGTCATATAGCATTCTTGTTCTTTAATTTAAACATCAAGAAGATCGCCGACATATTTCTTATCTCGCCTTTATGAATAAAATCATTTGTCAATTTGCTTCGGTTTCAGGTAAACTGTGCGGAGATTTTTCTTTTTGAGTACAGCGTTAATAAAATGTCACCTTAGAAGTAAGACGAGCCTAATATGAAGATGAGTCTCTCTCTCTCTCTCTCTCTCTCTCTATATATATATATATATATATATATCAACCGGTATCACTCTATGCAAGGTAGTAAAGCCACTAAAAGACAAGAGGTTACAGGCTGTGAAAGAATTAGGAACAGAAAGATTAATTATGACCTGAAAGTCGAAACCACTGTTTTCGGATATACCAACATGACAGCTCCCGTCACAACAAGCGCCTTTTCATTTTTGCAATAAATTTAAACTAGTGCTTGTAAGAGCTAAAGCCATGTTTGCTGAGACAATAAAACACATCATCGCATCTAACAACTTGGTATTTTGTATACCCGTGCATTTTGTGGTATATATATATATATATATATAGTCACCCGTAGACAGATCTGTTTCGCTGTATCACAGCTCATCAGTACGGTTAGACTCCGATTGCTTTTAACCCAGGATTGAAATCCGACCGAATTGGCGTCAGTCGGCGATTCTACCTCCGAGCTATGGGCGCTCGGTAGAAGAAGGCAAACTTTTTAGTGTGTATATTATCATTATACACGCCCAATAACTGAGAGTGTTCTAATTCATTGCTGAATGAACGATGCGTATTTTCTAGAATAGCGACTGTTTTTCAAAGTCTACCATTCTTCCAAAGTGTGATCTGGGTGTGAGAGCGTAAATAGTCCTCCGCAGACAGTTGTGTTTCGCTGTATCACAGCTCATCAGTAATGTATATGTATATGTATATATCTTTTTTAGATAATTCTGAATTTCGAGATACCTATACACACACACACACACACACACACACATGTATATATATATATAAATATTTATTATAAATTATAGTTTAGAACATGTACAAATTATCATCTACTACAAAGTGTACATTTTGTTTCGACATTGAAAGGACAATGTCTCATCAGGTAGTGTGAAAAAATGGAAAATTCTTTACCTTATATTGGCGAATTATGTGTGAGAGGTAAGTGGGGGAGGGAATGGGAAAGCAGAGTGTAAGTTGTAAGTTAGAATTTGAACAAAAAGAGAGAAGAGGTAGAGGAGGGAGCTGATTAATAGACATGATATGTTTACCAAATAGCAATTCCTATCGCTTTTTTTTAGCCTTAATTTCCTTTTTGTTTCCCTCTTTTCCAAAACTTCATCTTTGCTCACATGCTTGATCCCTGAAAATCGCAGCATCCGCCTGTAGAACCAATTTTCAGTTGCTTCAAGTTTGTCCTTTATCTTTGATGAGATTGTCCAGTATTCACTGCCATATTGAAGAACAGACATCACATAGCAATCTTTTACTCTTTTCTTTGTTTCTAGCAAAATTTTCCTGTCTGTTAATACTCAACTCAGCTTCTGGAATGCTAATTTGCTCGCTGATCTCAGTGTTGCACTTTCGTCCTCTGTTAGAACACTTCTAAGGTATTCAAAGTTTTGTACCTGCTTGCTTTTAGTATCCCCCATCTGTAGCTGGAATTTTGGGCTTCTCTTTTTAGTGATGGCCATTCATTCGGTTTTCTTGTAGGTTATTTGTTGTCCTTTCTTTCGTTTTTCTCTCAGCTACCTTTTTTTAGGAGGTCTTGTAGTTTTTTTCCCGTGTCTGCTGTCAGCACTGTATCATCTGCGTATCTTAAGTTGTTCAGTCAGTGGTCTGAAGCATTCTGACATAACTTCTAGGGTCCTCAGAATAATCTTGCTGTACAAGTTAAATAGATCCGGTGAAAAGACACATCGTTGTTTTACGCCACTTTCTATCTTTGTATATCTGCTGAATTCGTTTTCTGTCCGTATGCAGGTGGCTTGCTGCTAGTTGAGGTTCTTGATTACTCTAATATAGTGGTGGTGAAACTTCGTGGCCAAATTGTTTTTGCCTGTTAGCGACAGGAAATAAAGACACCAAAACAAGAAGGTAGGCTTAACCATTGTATTAGAATCACATAGCATATATACAATAAGAATGTTAGTAGTCAGCAGATAGAAGTGTAAGTCCGAACGGTATAGTTACGCTGCGTCTCGACTGTCTCCAGACTGTCACACGACTGCCTCACAGCTGCGTCCCCGGAAGGCACGCAGGCTATTATTTATTGACGGAGGAAGAGTTCATTTCTTTAGATAGCGCACCATAACAAATATCTTTCCTAAATATGTCTGGGTTGCTGGATACTTGTATCAATTCTTTGTGTCATAGTAGCTTAAGGCTTAACCATTGTATTAGAATAACATAGCATATATACAATAAGAATGTTAGTAGTCAGCAGATAGAAGTGTAAGTCCGAACGGTATAGTTACGCTGCGTCTCGACTGTCTCCAGACTGTCACACGACTGCCTCACAGCTGCGTCCCCGGAAGGCACGCAGGCTATTATTTATTGACGGAGGAAGAGTTCATTTCTTTAGATAGCGCACCATAACAAATATCTTTCCTAAATATGTCTGGGTTGCTGGATACTTGTATCAATTCTTTGTGTCATAGTAGCTTAAGGCTTAACCATTGTATTAGAATAACATAGCATATATACAATAAGAATGTTAGTAGTCAGCAGATAGAAGTGTAAGTCCGAACGGTATAGTTACGCTGCGTCTCGACTGTCTCCAGACTGTCACACGACTGCCTCACAGCTGCGTCCCCGGAAGGCACGCAGGTTATTATTTATTGACGGAGGAAGAGTTCATTTCTTTAGATAGCGCAACATAACAAATATCTTTCCTAAATATGTCTGGGTTGCTGGACATTTGTATCAATTCTTTGTGGCGTAGTAGCTTAAACAATAAATAATTAAAAAGCGATACTTAAGGTTTATGTATTTTAAAAAATACATTTTAAAAATGTTTCATTTTTAAAGCTTTTATTGTAGTTTTAATTCCACGGTAATAGATTAAATCTAATATTTCCAATAAGTAATATACTTTTCTCTATTTCAAACTAAATTTAAATTGATAAAAAGTATTTCTTTAAATTATGTTTTTTAATAAGGTCGTGTATGAAAGCTCTTATTTAGAAAAATAGGGACATTTACACGCCCGCCCGCACACATAGATTCTTTTTCAAAATACTGGGAGTTGCTCAATTGCAGTATACTTTTCCAGATATCATTATCAAATACAGTTTTTATTTAATAAAATAACACTTGACCGATGCAAATTAATACTGAATTTTAAAAGACTTAAAGGAAGTGAGTAATTGTTCAAATTAAAATTTTAAAAAATTGAAATAGTTCTTGTAATATTTTTTTTCATTGGTAAAGTTTAAGATGTAAAAGATAATATTGTACTGAAAAAAGTCCCAAACATTTGATAATGAACAAATTTACAGGTGTCGGTAATGTCGTACCAGCGACTGGTTTCAAAATGGAGGCTCGATTTACTATAACGTTGTATGAGAAACTGATCCCCCACCGGAAATGTTTAAATATTGAAATTTTTCAAAACATTTTTTTGACAATCATAAAGCTAAGGCGGTAATCTATAAGACTGCGCTGAAAAAAGTAAAAAAAAAAGAAAAAAAAGAAAAAAGAAAAACAACGAAATTAAACGTGGTGGTAGTCTGCTTCAGGTCCGCCGATTTTTGATCTTAATTTCTTATCCCCCCCCCAACACACACAAAAACAAAAACAAAAACAAAAAAAAACAGACCAAACGTTAGCTCATCAAGTATTCAAGTTCTTTCTTGTTGCACAAGAAAATTCTATGATCATCGCTACTTAATGTTCATATTAAAGGATATCTCAGCTATTGCCAGTCTGTTGCGATTTCGTGTTTTTTCTGCAACTGTTTCTAATGTAACTCTCATCGTAAAGCAGGTGTCTAGATGCCGCGTTAGAGGGAAGATAAGCGGCCAGGTTTCTGTTTGTACGTAGTAGGACGCCATGTTTTAAGTAGTCGTGAATATGTTAAGAGATGAAAAGGAAAATTAGCGGAGGGAAGATGAAAGGAAATACAAAAAGGTGTAGCAAAGTCTTAAGCATTAAGGAAAATAATACCTAATTTCTACCAACTGATACCTTAATATTTTGTCAATGCATTTATTGCTTGCTTAACCGTCTCGAGAGTCATTTTCATAAAATCACACCGGAAAGTACAGACTTGTGAATATTATCGGTAAAGGCTAGTGTTTATGAAGCTATGGGGAGATGGTTAATGTTTATTTATTTGGCCTTGTATCATAGGATGTGCGTTGTAGTGCATTGGATATTGGCTCGGAACGAGAAATCAGGAAGCCGCGCAAATACCCTTGGGAAAGGTATTAATCCGTCTATTCCTTCCAGTTATGGGTTAAATAACAGGACAGATTGGGTTCTGTAGCCTTGGTCGGCAACCAGTCTACCGCAGAAAGCAATGGCAACCGACTGCGGGATAATCTTCTGCCCAGTCAGTCATGTCTCGAAAGAGACATGATCGCCCTAAGCGTGTATCACGTATGGCACTTAACTGACTGACTGAATATAATAGTTGAAAACATGATCAAGGCTTCTACTGGGCATAAAGTGGGTGATCAGTTTTATATTGTTATTAAGTAATAAGCTGATTACCCACTAATTACTACTTATTAATATAATACATCTCTTCCTCCTTTAGCTATGAGTCAAATAACAGGACAGATTGGGTTCTATAGCCTAGGCTGGCAACCAGTCTACCGCAGAAAGCAATGGCAACCTACTGCGGGATAATCATCTGCCCAGTCAGTCATGTCTCTTTTGAGACATGATCGCCCAAAGCATGTATCACGTATGGCACTTAACTCATTGACTGATTATAATAATTGAAAACATGATTAAGGCTTATACTGGGTATAAAGTGGGGGGTAAGTTTTATATTGTTATGAAGTAATAAAAGATCCCTCATTAATTACTACTTAATAATATAATACATCTCTTCCCCCTCCAGCTATGAGTCAAATAATAGGACAGATTGGGTTCTATAGCCTTGGTTGGCAACCAGTCTACCGCAGAAAGCAATGGCAACCTACTGCGGGATAATCTTCTGCTCAGTCAGTCATGTCTCGAAAGAGACATGATCGGTCTAAGCGTGTATCACGTATGGCACTTAACTGATTGACTGATCATACATCACCGAACTCCCTACGACTTACAGTTTTATTCATAATCAACAGAAGGTTATCACCAGATTGGTTGAAGATTGGAATGTATGGAAGAATAAAAGTATATATTTTGCATTTTAAAATATAAATTTATTGATGGAAAAGAATAACAAGAATTGGTAGAAGTTAATTTTCATTTAGAAACATTATTAAGAAGTAAAGGTTAGAGTTCATAGTAGTCCTTGCATGTATGCTTGTATGTCTGTATGTATGAGCGTTTGTAGAGTAGGAGTGTCTTTTGAAGTATTCGCCCAGTCTTAAAGGGTTTCGTGCGGTTATCATGTAGACGGGTGAACGATGAAGAAGAAGGAGGTGCGAGGTCAGAGAGAAAGATAAAGAGGCAATAATGGTACGTATTAATCATCTTTTAACTCTCTGACGAGGGTCAAACTTTGCCCATCTTTTATTTCGTTCGCGAATTCATTCCCGGGTGTGATTCTGGCCTTTCCATTAGACGATAAACGTTTCGCATCGAGGTCTGAAATTTCACGAGTTTTTGTGCGTGTTAAGCAAAGTTTGTAATTTCGAGAAAATTCGTTTATTTCTAACAATGAGTCACATTTGAATTTTTAAATGCAGACCTTATTTTGTTCACTACATTTATAATTTATGTTTTTATTTTGATGACTATAGTTGCTCTAACACACACACACACACACACACACACACACACACACACACACACACACACACACACACACACAACACACACTCACTACAATTAACGACAGTAGTAGCAGCCAGGAATGGCCATTCCTTGAAAGACACGGACTCACTCGGACAGACACACGCGCCTCTGCCATTCTGAAGATGAGATTTTGATCTCGAAATATTAATGTTTAATAAATAGGCAATACCCAACAACTTCTTTACCATCCTTTATTTTACTAAGCGCATTGTGATAGCCTTCAAGACTTAACCATACACCGACTATAGTTACAGTATATCGACTTAGAAAAAAATAAAAATTGTCTTGTGACTTATATCCAACAATATGTACTTATACTTAAGTGATTTCAAAAGAAGAAATAAGTTTTGTATTTATTAATACGACAGATTTGATCACGAAACCATTCGAAAACATCAGACAAAACCAATAAACCGCGAGTGACCAAAGTAAAAAAGAACGGTCCATCACTTGAAGCGTACTACCGTGACTTCTGTTAAGGTGCATGGGGACGTCTCTTCAAATCCAACATAGGATAAAAATGTCGATGATCCCCCATCGCCAACGACAACAATTATCACCGGTAGCACAACTCTGAATTCTATACACATCTGTTTATTTACGGAAGTTGGAGTGGGGGGCTAACAGAATAAAATTATATATATAATATATATATATATATATATATATATATATATATATATATATATATATATATATGAACATTTTTCCTTTCTCGTAATTCAACTCTGAATTCTGTTACGTGCTAACTGTAACAAAAGAAAAAATGATTGAGATAAATCAAAGACAAATATTTAATTTACAAAACACACCAAATAAAATATTTACAAATGTACAATTTTTTGTTGCATTCAAAACAAGAAACAGAGTTTACTACTGGCGAGTGTTACAAGGAGAGAAGGGGAAGGTAAGGTGTCAAATATCTTTACCCAGTTAAGTTGGCGAAGAAGTTAAGCGCTATACTTTCTGGAAATCTTTAAATGAGTATATAAAGAATAATTATTAGTTTGGTCAATGAAAGAGTCAAAAATATGTATTTACCCATATAGTTCCATGAGGTTCTCTTTCAGGTTTTAGTTGGTCGGAAACTTTTCTTATAGATTTTTTCCGCTGGATATAAATCTTCGAATCAAAGCCGGAGTTGATAATGTCAGCAAATCCTTTTAACAACTCTTTCAGGTTATAGTTGGCCGACGACTTTCTTAGAGATTCTTTTGGCTGGATATAAATCCTTGAATCAAAGTCGGAGTTGATAATGCCAACACATCCTGTTAGGAACTGATCTCTGCCCCAAACCTATTTTTATAGGGGCTAACACCTTATTTGCATATTTCTAGAAGCTTTCGAATTCTCTCGAATCTACTGGAATATTCTGGCATCTTCCAAATGTTCTATTCCTAATTTCTGTATTTTTACAACTTCATGAATTAAAACTTTTTTTGTAATAACAAGTAGGACTCAATAACGTCCTTTACTACAACATTTTAGACATTATTAATATTATCTTTATATATAAATACACCCTCATAACAATTGCAAATGATTTTTTATTAAGCACCTGTCGATTGCATTGTGCATGAAACTTTGAGTTGTCCTAACGACGAAGAAATATGTATGCAGGGTGTCCATAAGATTTGTGTGCACTTAAAAAAATATAACTTTATTTGTATTTGCGATAGAAATAATTTGTAAAAAGAATTAGAAAGAAGTAAATCTATATTTTTTAAGGTTTTATTGAAATTTCATTTAAGTTTCCACATGTCCTCCATCATTAGCAATTCAAAGGGTAATTTTGCAGTTCACGGAAAACATTTACCAACTGATTTACAGTAATGCCTGAAATCACATTAGTTATTTTAGCTTTCAAATCTTCTAATGAACTAGGTTTGGTTGCATACACAATTGTTTTCACATGTCCCCATAAAAAATCTAATGGAGTCAAATCTGGCGAACGTGGCGGCCAATAAGATGATCCACCCCTTCCGATGTATCTGTTTACTTATCTAAAAATTGTTGCAAATTTTTATGGTAAAGAATTATTCAATAACTATACTTAAAACTAGGTACATTAAACTTTATAATATTTTTTACAGATTATTTCTGTCACAAATACAAATAAAGTTATAAATTTTTTAAAGTGCATATGGACTTTATGGACATCCTGTATTTTCATAGTTTTCTGCTCCAATAAACTTCTTTGCCTAGTATCCAAACCACATAAATTGTCTTGTGCTACTAGATTGGCAACTAGGTCCCACCCTTTTCCTATCAAAATAGTTAAATGTAACTGCCACTTCAACTCTATCAGTTTCTTTTCTTGCACTTTCCATCTCCTTTCCATATACTTGCTTCCCTGATAGCTACAATCTCCAAATGTTTAAGTGCAACATCGATTACCATCTTCTATCTCCTTGATTCCCATCTTTTTCATGTCTTTTCTTTAACATCCCTGGTAACTTGTTCCTTCTTTTTTTCTTTTTCCTTTTCTCTCACTGCACATCAGTGGCAGTATTGCCTTGCTTGGGGGGAAATAATTATAAATATAAAACAAAAGACGTTCTTCATTAGACCTGTACAGAATTGCAGTAATTGGATAGCAAAACATTTAACGATACAAAATACACACAATTTACAAGTGGACATGTTGTATCTTAAGAGGAGTGTTGGAAGAAGATGATTAATTGACATTTCCCCATAAAAAATCTAATGGAGTCAAATCTGGCGAAAGGAAAGGCCAATAAAATGGTCCACTCCTTCCGATCCATCTGCTAGGAAATTCTTGATTTAGAAACTAACACGCAGAGCAAAGTGGCAGGGAGCTCCATCTTGTTGAAACACTGTATTATCGTTCAAGTTTACTGATGATTTCGATCACAAATACAAATAAAGTTATAAAATTTTAAAGTGCACACGAACTTTATGGACACCCTGTATTTATTACTAATATAAATTATAGCTTTGTTATTATACATCGAGCATTGTTTTATTGCTAGCAGCACTCAAGATGCAACATTCGTTATTGTTTCTCTCTTCATGCGCATGACAAGAGGGATATATATATATATATATATATATATATAAAAAACAGAGTCAAAAATAAATGCCCAGTTGGAGATATATGTAGATCCGAAGAGGTAATATACCAAGCAGCCATCTATCCTAGCGAATACAATAACGAGAAACAAGTATATATAGGAATTTCCACCGGACCATAGAAACAACGCCTATATAATCATAATCAATCATTTTCTAAACCTCCACCTAAAATATCAAACCCCTCTTTCTAAATATTTCTGGAAAGTAAGAGACAGAAATCTTTCCCCTTAGATTGAATGGAAGGTTATAGGGAAATCTCAAACCCCCAATAGCTTTAGAAGCAGATGCAATTTATGCTTAGACGTAAAGATTAAAATTATCAAGTTCAGAGAATCTAGCCAATTATTAAATCAAAGAAATGAAATAATTTTCAAATGCCGTCGTAAAAATAAATTTAAACTGTCTCATACATAAAATCTTAGAATTACCCCATTCCGACACACTTGCCAGTTCTTTCATGTTTTATGTGGATCATTCGTTGGAGAATTTTACGGACCGAAGAAGTGAGGATAGAGATCTATCATGACATGCCAATATAAGTACGCAACGAGTTTATATTATTGATGTCAGTCAGTTAAGTGCGATACGTGATACACGCTTGGGGGATCATGTCTCGAAAGAGACATGACTGACTGGGCAGAAGATTAGCCCGCAGTAGGTTGCCATTGCTTTCTGCGGTAGACTGGTTGCCGACCAAGGCTATAGAACCCAGTCTGTTCTGTTATTTAGCCCATAACTGGAAGGAATAGACGGATTAATACCTTTCCCAAGGGTATTGATGTATGAAGTTCAAATATCCTGTCTTGCGCTGTGTGATTGTAAATGATTTTACTGTAAAGACTTCAATTTAAATATTTCACGTGTATAGTGGGGCACCTAACTGTAAGGTTAGATATGTTTTATGGGTGTGTGTGGGTGCATGCAATTATGTGCATGTTCCCAAGTATAATCATAAATATATGCATTTTACATATTATTGTGTGTATATGGGTGCACCTAAGTATGAGTATATTTCATGTATAAAAGTGGACCTAATTATGTATATGTTTTTCAAGTATATGAGAACACCTGATTATGAGTAGGCTGTGTTAATCTTGAATGTAGTCGATTGTGCATTGTGAACTAATTATACCTTCATGTATTTATTATTTTACTCATATGTGTACAGGTTAATATCAAGATCCGAATGATATATGCCGGTATATATGGATATATATGTGTAAATTTTGTTAAAATGTATGAAATGTGAAATATACCACCTCGTTTGGGAGTGAAGAGTAGATGCTTATGTGTACACAAGTGTACATTGTCTTTATACATACGATAGTTGTCTTATAAAAAAAAATCGGGAAAGAGCAGATATAAGGAATTAATAGATATACGTTAAAAAGTTGTTTATATATATATATATATATATGTGTGTGTGTGTGTGTGTGTGTGTGTGTGTAAGCGTGTGTGTGTGTGTGTGTGTGTGGATACAAGTGTCCGTAGATTCGCTTCTCATAAATACGGGATACAGAAGTATTACAAATTTTAAAGTTTGCTAGGTGACTTTCGACTTGCCGATTCTTTGATATCTTATGTGGATCATTCGTTGGAGGTTTTTACGGACCGAAGAAGTGAGGATAGAGATTTTTTTTTTTTTTTTTAATCATCTCACCCCAAGCAAGGCATTCCACTGCCACTATTGCGCATGGGGCTACATAGGGGAAGGTAAAGAGAAGGAGTGGTTAGACATAGGGAATGTCAGGAGAAAGGTGATAGATGAGTAAGGATAGCGAGGATGAGTGTCGGGCAGATGGGAAGAGTGTTTGATAGAATGGGAGCAGGTTAGTGTGTTAGGAGGTGTCTATTGACCTTACATTTAAACTCCTGGAGATTGTAGCCGTCGGGGAAGCAATCGTTTGGAAGAGAATTCCACAGTCGGGAAGTGCGAGGAAAGAAACTGTTGGAATAGAAGTTACGGCTGCATTTTATCGATTTCACTGTAAAAGGGTGGGATCTAGTTGCTAATCTAGTATCTCGTGCAAATTCGTATTTAGGGGGCACCAGTGATCTAAGTTCATCGGAGCAGAAGCCGTGAAAGTATTTATAGAAGAGACATAGCGAAGCCACGTCTCGCCGGTGGGAGAGAGACTGCAGGCGGTCTGCCAAGTCGGTATCTATCACATTACAGACCCTCCTCTGAACCTTATCGAGAAGCCCGAGGAGAACAGCAGGGGCACCCGACCAGATATGGCAGCAGTATTCAATGCACGGGCGGATGGTAGATTTGTAAATGTGCAGGATAGATTTAGACGGAAAAAACTTCCGGGCCCTACACAGAGAACCGACTTTCATAGCAGCGGATTTAGCAATGGATTCGATATAGTCATTCCATTTGAGGTCCGCTGAAAGTGTGAGACCAAGGAGGCGCAGTGTTTTACTCTCTGGGAGGCAAGCCTGGTCCATGCTAATGGGAGGTAGGTGAGATTGTCGATGATGGTTAATTGACAGTAGCTTCGTTTTAGAAGCATTAAAATTTACTAGCCATTTCTTACCCCAGTCCAATATGGATTGGAGGTCTTTTTCAATCTCGGCTGCAAGTTTAGCTTTGACGCCTACACCAGATTTTTGTTGGAGGCGAGAGTAAACTGTGGTGTCATCGGCGTACAAACCTATTTGGGTTCTTATGGAATCAGGGAGATCATTAATATATATCAGGAAGAGTGTAGGACCTAAGATGGAGCCTTGGGGGACACCTGCGTTTGTATGGTAGTTCTGAGAGGCATGTCCGTTTAATACCACTTTCATTGTGCGGTTAGAGAGGAATGACTGGATTAGTTCAAACAAATGTCCAGTTATACCATAGCTCCGCAGTTTACATAGAAGGCCAGCATGCCAAACTCTGTCGAACGCCTTAGATATATCCAATGCAACGGTTCGAGCTTCGCCATTCCTGTCGAGTGCCTGGTATATGTACTCGGTGATGGTCGTTAGCATATCAGCAGTAGACCTGGTGAAGCGGAAACCATATTGCTTGTCCGAGAGGAGCCTGTGTGCTGTGAGATGCTGAACCACCTCGGCGTTGATAATGGCTTCGAACACTTTGCCAAAGATCGGAAGAAGGCTGATAGGGCGGTAATTTGCAGGGTCAGAGGGTTCTCCAGTGTTTTTAAATATAGGAACTATAGAGGAAGATTTCCAACAGGCAGGAAAGCAGGAAGCAGATAGGCAGAGGTTGTAGAGCTTAGAAAGGACAGAGGAGATTTCAGGGGCACATTTCTTTAAGACTATGGTTGGGATTCCGTCACCACCGCTCGCTTTGTGAGGGTCAAGTTTTAAGATTATCTTAGAGACAAGCGAAGGTGTAATGTGGACATCATTCAGTTGTGCCTCGGTTCTAGGTGAGAAGTCGGGTGTAAAAACTCCAGACGAGTCCAGACTCGAATTGTTCGAGAATCTGCGGGCAAAACATTCAGCCTTATCTGCTGGGGAGGTGAGGACCTCAAATTTGTTGATTAGCGGGGGTATTGTGGACTTGCTCTTGTTAAGTACTCTTTTACAGAGTCGCCAGTAGTCTTTAGAGCCGAATTTAGAGCATGCTATGCGTTGCTTCATTCTGGCAGCAAACAACATCTTAGCTTCGTTAAGTACCCTTTTACACTTATTACGAGCTGAAGTGAAAAGGCGCCTGTTTTGTTCCGACGCATAGTTACGATAAAGTCGGAAGAAATGATTCCGGTGGGCAATGGCAGCCGAACAAGCGGGTGAGAACCATGGAGACGAATGAGATTTAAGCTGGAATTTCCTAGCAGGGATGAAGGCATCAATGCCAGCCTTAACCCAGGAGGAGACCTCGGATGCACATTCTTCGATGGGAAGACTAAAGACGTTGTTCCAAGGGATGTCACAGAGGAAGTCTCGGAACGAATCCCAGTCTGCTCTTTGATAGCAGTATGATATTCTACTTGTCTGTGTTTCATGGGTCGGGCGGGAGTGGAGTGAAATATTGACGGACACTACAGTGTGGTCAGAGTTTCCAAGTGGGCAGAGTTGTCTGGTAGTGCAAGAGTCTGGGATGGAAGTGAAGCAGAGGTCTAGAAGTGAGTTCCTTCCGTTAGGGTTGTCGGAGAAACGCGTGGGGAAGTCCACTACTTGCGTAAGGGATTGGGTGATTGAAAAGTTCATGGTGTGGACACCAGCAGGGTCAGTGACAGCGTTCTTCAGCCACTTGGTGTGGTGGGCGTTAAAGTCACCAAACACGAATACATGGGCAGAGGGATGGGTAGAAATGGCTTTGTCAATATTGTCAGAAATGATGTCAAGTAACGAACAGTCAGGGGAGGAAGGAGAGCGGTACAGAAAGAAGAGATAGCTAATCGAGCTGAGAAGTGAGAGGCGGAAGCACATGAAAGAATGATCTGGGGATTCAAAAGATGACACCCTAGCTAAGGGAAGGTGTTCGCTGACATAGACACCAAGCCCATGCATATGAACATTGGAGTCCTTCCTGAAGAGGGGAAGGTAGCCAGGAACGCAGAACTCAGATGAGGGGATAGAAGGGTTAAGATTAGTTTCACATAGGGCTAATATATCAGGTGAGTTATTATGGAGGAAAGAATCTACGCTGGGGAAGTTGGTGCGGATGCCGCGTATGTTAGTGAAAGAGATGCAGACAGGTTTGGGCGTTTTCAAATGAGCTGGTTTAGTTTTGTTATTATGTTTGCTTTTTTCCATAGTAATTCAGTTAAGGAGTGGTCTTAGAATAGAATCAGTCGGTCAATCATTTGCAACTTGTGAAGGATGGAGACTGGCGCGGCCTATAACATAATGTGGCCTCGGGGTTGCCCACCGAACGTTCATGCAGGGACGCCCGTCCATGCGCGATATGGCACTACAAGAACCCCGGTATTATTCAACTGTTGATCAGAGCAGCCTCTCAAGACGCTACGCAAGAGTTCGGGCTCCTAACTACCAGTCGGAAGCAGCAACCAGGAAACTGCCAACCCGGTACCCTCAGAATGTAAAGACGTTGCCACCATACTCCGTAACTGCAAAGAGCTTCCAGCTGAACTAACACCAAGACCAGAGAAAGGGGATGAACCGGGAACCCCTTCCTAAACAAGAAACAAGGTGATCACCTCTAAACTCATTCAAAAGAAGGGGGTGGAGTGTGAGACCGGGCGATAGTAGAAACTATCTACTCCAATTAAAAAAAAAAAAAAAAAAAACAAGGAAAAAGTGACTGAGGCTGACAAAGTTTTAACTTAGTAAAAGTCGAAAATACCCTTGAATAGCAAAATTATTTACACAAATTAAGTGACGAAAAAAAAAATCAAACACGACCAAAAGACGAAAAAAAAAAAATGAATAAATAAAATAATTTCAAGAAATTTCACAAAAACAGACTGAAAAAATGGACTGAATTCCAGTTGACTTACCACAAGCAGCTAACACTGTAAAAGTTGATTTAATTCAATTTCTGAAGACAAAAAATAGAAATTAAACCGTTTTTTACAGAATATAGTCGAGTTATGTTGCTTGCGTTCGCTTGCCAAACCGTTAAAATTCAATCTCTCGAAGACAGAAATTTAAATCTTCTACAAGACAAAACTAATGGAAATAATTGAACCGTGATGCTATTTATCATTAGTCGAAAATACCCTTGAATAGCAAATTATTTACACAAATTAAGTGACGAAAAAAATCAAAGACGACCAAAAGACGAAAAAAATAAATAAATAAATAAAATAATTTCAAGAAATTTCACAAAAACAGACTGAAAAAATGGACTGAATCCCAGTTGACTTACCACAAGCAGCTAACACTGTAAAGTTGATTTAATTCAATTTCTGAAGACAAAAATAGAGAATTAAACCGTTTTTTACAGAATATAGTCGAGTTATGTTGCTTGCGTTCGCTTGCCAAACCGTTAAGAATTCAATCTCGAAGACAGAAATTTAAATCTTCTACAAGACAAAACTAATGGAAATAATTGAACCGTGATGCTATTTATCATTAGTCGAAAATACCCTTGAATAGCAAAATTATTTACACAAATTAAGTGACGAAAAAAAAATCAAAGACGACCAAAAGACCAAGAAAAAAATAAATAAATAAATAAAATAATTTCCAAGAAATTTCACAAAAACAGACTGAAAAAATGGACTGAATCCCAGTTGACTTACCACAAGCAGCTAACACTGTAAAGTTGATTTAATTCAATTTCTGAAGACAAAAATGAAATTAAACCGTTTTTACAGAATATAGTCGAGTTATGTTGCTTGCGTTCGCTTGCCAAACCGTTAAGAATTCAATCTCTCGAAGACAGAAATTTAAATCTTCTACAAGACAAAACTAATGGAAATAATTGAACCAAGTGCTATTTTTATCATTAGTCGAAAATACCCCTTGAATAGCAAAATTGTTACACAAATTAAGTGACGAAAAAAAAATCAAAGACGACCAAAAGACGAAAAAAATAAATAAATAAATAAAATAATTTCCAAGAAATTTCACAAAAACAGACTGAAAAAATGGACTGAATCCCAGTTGACTTACCACAAGCAGCTAACACTGTAAAGTTGATTTAATTCAATTTCTGAAGACAAAAATAGAAATTAAACCGTTTTTTACAGAATATAGTCGAGTTATGTTGCTTGCGTTCGCTTGCCAAACCGTTAAGAATTCAATCTCTCGAAGACAGAAATTTAAATCTTCTACAAGACAAAACTAATGGAAATAATTGAACCGTGATGCTATTTATCATTAGTCGAAAATACCCTTGAATAGCAAAATTATTTACACAAATTAAGTGACGAAAAAAAACAAAACAAAAACAAAGACGGCCAAAAGACGAAAAAAAAAAAAAATAAATAAATAAATAAAATAATTTCCAAGAAATTTCACAAAAACAGACTGAAAAATGAACTGAATCCCGGTTGATTTACCACAAGCAGCTAACACTGTAAAGTTGATTTAATTCAATTTCTGAAGACAAAAATAGAAATTAAACCGTTTTTTACAGAATATAGTCGAGTTATGTTGCTTGCGTTCGCATGCCAAACCGTTAAATTCAATCTCTCGAAGACAGAAATTTAAATCTTCTACAAGACAAAACTAATGGAAATAATTGAACCGTGATGCTATTTATCATTAGTCGAAAATACCCTTGAATAGCAAAATTATTTACACAAATTAAGTGACGAAAAAAAAAAAATCAAACACGACCAAAAGACGAAAAAAAAAATGAATAAATAAAATAATTTCCAAGAAATTTCACAAAAACAGACTGAAAAAATGGACTGAATTCCAGTTGACTTACCACAAGCAGCTAACACTGTAAAAGTTGATTTAATTCAATTTCTGAAGACAAAAATGAAATTAAACCGTTTTTACAGAATATAGTCGAGTTATGTTGCTTGCGTTCGCTTGCCAAACCGTTAAGAATTCAATCTCTCGAAGACGAAATTTAAATCTTCTACAAGACAAAACTAATAGAAATAATTGAACCGTGATGCTATTTATCATTAGTCGAAAATACCCTTGAATAGCAAAATTATTTACACAAATTAAGTGACGAAAAAAAATCAAAGACGACCAAAAGACGAAAAAAATAAATAAATAAATAAAATAATTTCCAAGAAATTTCACAAAAACAGACTGAAAAAATGGACTGAATCCCAGTTGACTTACCACAAGCAGCTAACACTGTAAAGTTGATTTAATTCAATTTCTGAAGACAAAAATAGAAATTAAACCGTTTTTTACAGAATATAGTCGAGTTATGTTGCTTGCGTTCGCTTGCCAAACCGTTAAAATTCAATCTCTCGAAGACAGAAATTTAAATCTTCTACAAGACAAAACTAATGGAAATAATTGAACCGTGATGCTATTTATCATTAGTCGAAAATACCCTTGAATAGCAAAATTGTTACACAAATTAAGTGACGAAAAAAAAAATCAAAGACGACCAAAAGACGAAAAAATAAATAAATAAATAAAATAATTTCCAAGAAATTTCACAAAAACAGACTGAAAAATGGACTGAATCCCAGTTGACTTACCACAAGCAGCTAACACTGTAAAGTTGATTTAATTCAATTTCTGAAGACAAAAATGAGAAATTAAACCGTTTTTTTACAGAATATAGTCGAGTTATGTTGCTTGCGTTCGCTTGCCAAACCGTTAAGAATTCAATCTCTCGAAGACAGAAATTTAAATCTTCTACATGACAAAACTAATGGAAATAATTGAACCGTGATGCTATTTATCATTAGTCCAAAATACCCTTGAATAGCAAAATTATTTACACAAATTAAGTGACGAAAAAAACAAAACAAAAACAAAGACGGCCAAAAAGACGAAAAAAAAAAAAATAAATAAATAAATAAAATAATTTCAGAAATTTCACAAAAACAGACTGAAAAATGAACTGAATCAGTTGATTTACCACAAGCAGCTAACACTGTAAAGTTGATTTAATTCAATTTCTGAAGACAAAAATAGAAATTAAACCGTTTTTTACAGAATATAGTCGAGTTATGTTGCTTGCGTTCGCATGCCAAACCGTTAAAATTCAATCTCTCGAAGACAGAAATTTAAATCTTCTACAAGACAAAACTAATGGAAATAATTGAACCGTGATGCTATTTATCATTAGTCGAAAATACCCTTGAATAGCAAATTATTTACACAAATTAAGTGACGAAAAAAAAAATCAAACACGACCAAAAGACGAAAAAAAAAAAATGAATAAATAAAATAATTTCCAGAAATTTCACAAAACAAAGAGACTGAAAAATGGACTGAATTCAGTTGACTTACAAGCAGCTAACACTGTAAAAAGTTGATTTAATTCAATTTCTGAAGACAAAAATAGAAATTAAACCGTTTTTTACAGAATATAGTCGGGATTATGTTGCTTGCGTTCGCATGCCAAACCGTTAAGAATTCAATCTCTCCCGAAGACAGAAATTTAAATCTTCTACAAGACAAAACTAATGGAAATAATTGAACCGTGATGCTATTTATCATTAGTCGAAAATACCCTTGAATAGCAAAATTATTTACACAAATTAAGTGACGAAAAAAAACAAAACAAAAACAAAGACGGCCAAAAGACGAAAAAAAATAAATAAATAAATAAATAAAATAATTTCCAAGAAATTTCACAAAAACAGACTGAAAAATGAACTGAATCCCGGTTGATTTACCACAAGCAGCTAACACTGTAAAGTTGATTTAATTCAATTTCTGAAGACAAAAATAGAAATTAAACCGTTTTTTACAGAATATTATAGTCGAGTTATGTTGCTTGCGTTCGCATGCCAAACCGTTAAGAATTCAATCTCTCGAAGACAGAAATTTAAATCTTCTACAAGACAAAACTAATGGAAATAATTGAACCGTGATGCTATTTATCATTAGTCGAAAATACCCTTGAATATTAAAATTATTTACACAAATTAAGTGACGAAAAAAAAATCAAACACGACCAAAAGACGAAAAAAAAAAAAATGAATAAATAAAATAATTTCCAAGAAATTTCACAAAAACAGACTGAAAAAATGGACTGAATTCCAGTTGACTTACCACAAGCAGCTAACACTGTAAAGTTGATTTAATTCAATTTCTGAAGACAAAAATAGAAATTAAACCGTTTTTTACAGAATATAGTCGAGTTATGTTGCTTGCGTTCGCTTGCCAAACCGTTAAGAATTCAATCTCTCGAAGACAGAAATTTAAATCTTCTACAAGATAAAAACTAATGGAAATAATTGAACCGTGATGCTATTTATCATTAGTCGAAAATACCCCTTGAATAGCAAAATTATTTACACAAATTAAGTGACGAAAAAAAAATCAAAGACGACCAAAAGACGAAAAAAATAAATAAATAAATAAAATAATTTCCAAGAAATTTCACAAAAACAGACTGAAAAAATGGACTGAATCCCAGTTGACTTACCACAAGCAGCTAACACTGTAAAGTTGATTTAATTCAATTTCTGAAGACAAAAATAGAAATTAAACCGTTTTTTACAGAATATAGTCGAGTTATGTTGCTTGCGTTCGCTTGCCAAACCGTTAAGAATTCAATCTCTCGAAGACAGAAATTTAAATCTTCTACAAGACAAAACTAATGGAAATAATTGAACCGTGATGCTATTTATCATTGGTCAAAATACCCCTTGAATAGCAAAATTATTTACACAAATTAAGTGACGAAAAAAAACAAAAACAAAAACAAAGACGGCCAAAAGACGAAAAAAAAAAAAATAAATAAATAAATAAAATAATTTCCAAGAAATTTCACAAAAACAGACTGAAAAATGAACTGAATCCCGGTTGATTTACCACAAGCAGCTAACACTGTAAAGTTGATTTAATTCAATTTCTGAAGACAAAAATAGAAATTAAACCGTTTTTTATATAGTCGAGTTATGTTGCTTGCGTTCATATGCCAAACCGTTAAGAATTCAATCTCTCGAAGACAGAAATTTAAATCTTCTACAAGACAAAACTAATGGAAATAATTGAACCGTGATGCTATTTATCATTAGTCGAAAATACTATGAATAGCAAAATTATTTACACAAATTAAGTGACGAAAAAAAAAAATCAAACACGACCAAAAGACGAAAAAAAAAAAAATGAATAAATAAAATAATTTCAAGAAATTTCACAAAAACAGACTGAAAAAATGGACTGAATTCCAGTTGACTTACCACAAGCAGCTAACACTGTAAAGTTGATTTAATTCAATTTCTGAAGACAAAAATAGAAATTAAACCGTTTTTTACAGAATATAGTCGAGTTATGTTGCTTTGGTTAACTTGCCAAACCGTTAAATTCAATCTCTCGAGAACAAAATTTAAATCTTCTACAAGACAAAACTAATGGAAATAATTGAACCGTGATGCTATTTATCATTAGTCGAAAATACCCTTGAATAGCAAAATTATTTACACAAATTAAGTGACAGAAAAAAAAATCAAAGACGACCAAAAGACGAAAAAAATAAATAAATAAATAAAATAATTTCAGAAATTTCACAAAACAAGACTGAAAAAATGGACTGAATCCCAGTTGACTTACCACAAACGGCTAACACTGTAAAGTTGATTTAATTCAATTTCTGAAGACAAAAATAGAAATTAAACCGTTTTTTACAGAATATAGTCGAGTTATGTTGCTTGCGTTCGCTTGCCAAACCGTTAAGAATTCAATCTCTCGAAGACAGAAATTTAAATCTTCTACAAGACAAAACTAATGGAAATAATTGAACCGTGATGCTATTTATCATTAGTCGAAAATACCCTTGAATAACAAAATTATTTACACAAATTAAGTGACGAAAAAAAAATCAAAGACGACCAAGACGAAAAAAAAATAAATAAATAAATAAAATAATTTCCAAGAAATTTCACAAAAACAGACTGAAAAAATGGACTGAATCCCAGTTGACTTACCACAAGCAATAACACTGTAAAGTTGATTTAATTCAATTTCTGAAGACAAAAATAGAAATTAAACCGTTTTTTACAGAATATAGTCGAGTTATGTTGCTTGCGTTCGCTTGCCAAACCGTTAAGAATTCAATCTCTCGAAGACAGAAATTTAAATCTTCTACAAGACAAAACTAATGGAAATAATTGAACAGTGATGCTATTTATCATTAGTCGAAAATACCCTTGAATAGCAAAATTATTTACACAAATTAAGTGACGAAAAAAAAACAAAACAAAAACAAAGACGGCCAAAAGACGAAAAAAAAAAAAAAAAAAATAAATAAATAAAATAATTTCCAAGAAATTTCACAAAAACAGACTGAAAAATGAACTGAATCCCGGTTGATTTACCACAAGCAGCTAACACTGTAAAGTTGATTTAATTCAATTTCTGAAGACAAAAATAGAAATTAAACCGTTTTTTACAGAATATAGTCGAGTTATGTTGCTTGCGTTCGCATGCCAAACCGTTAAGAATTCAATCTCTCGAAGACAGAAATTTAAATCTTCTACAAGACAAAACTAATGGAAATAATTGAACCGTGATGCTATTTATCATTAGTCGAAAATACCCCTTGAATAGCAAAATTATTTACACAAATTAAGTGACGAAAAAAAAAAAATCAAACACGACCAAAAAGACGAAAAAAAAAAAAAATGAATAAATAAAATAATTTCCAGAAATTTCACAAAAACAGAATGAAAAAATGGACTAATTCGATTGTTTACACACAACAGCCTAACACTGTAAAGTTGATTTAATTCAATTTCTGAAGACAAAAATAGAAATTAAACCGTTTTTTACAGAATATAGTCGAGTTATGTTGCTTGCGTTCGCTTGCCAAACCGTTAAGAATTCAATCTCTCGAAGACAAATTTAATCTTCTACAAGACAAAACTAATGGAAATAATTGAACCGTGATGCTATTTATCATTAGTCGAAAATACCCCTTGAATAGCAAAATTATTTACACAAATTAAGTGACGAAAAAAAATCAAGAACTGACCAAAAGACGAAAAATAAATAAATAAAATAAAATAATTTCCAAGAAATTTCACAAAAACAGACTGAAAAAATGGACTGAATCCCAAGTTGACTTACCACAAGCAGCTAACACTGTAAAGTTGATTTAATTCAATTTCTGAAGACAAAAATAGAAATTAAAATGCGTTTTTTACAGAATATAGTCGAGTTATGTTGCTTGCGTTCCTTGCCAAACCGTTAAGAATTCAATCTCTCGAAGACAGAAATTTAAATCTTCTACAAGACAAAACTAATGGAAATAATTGAACCGTGATGCTATTTATCATTAGTCGAAAATACCCTTGAATAGCAAAATTATTTACACAAATTAAGTGACGAAAAAAAAAATCAAACACGACCAAAAGACGAAAAAAAAAAAAATGAATAAATAAAATAATTTCCAGAAATTTCACAAAAACAGACTAGCAGAAAAATGGACTGAATTCCAGTTGACTTACCACAAGCAGCTAACACTGTAAAGTTGATTTAATTCAATTTCTGAAGACAAAAATAGAATTAAACCGTTTTTTACAGAATATAGTCGAGTTATGTTGCTTGCGTTCGCTTGCCAAACCGTTAAGAATTCAATCTCTCGAAGACAGAAATTTAAATCTTCTACAAGACAAAACTAATGGAAATAATTGAACCGTGATGCTATTTATCATTAGTCGAAAATACCCTTGAATAGCAAAATTATTTACACAAATTAAGTGACGAAAAAAAAATCAAAGACGACCAAAGACGAAAAAAATAAATAAATAAATAAAATAATTTCCAAGAAATTTCACAAAAACAGACTGAAAAAATGGACTGAATCCCAGTTGACTTACCACAAGCAGCTAACACTGTAAAGTTGATTTAATTCAATTTCTGAAGACAAAAATAGAAATTAAACCGTTTTTTACAGAATATAGTCGAGTTATGTTGCTTGCGTTCGCTTGCCAAACCGTTAAGAATTCGAAAATCTCTCGAAGACAGAAATTTAAATCTTCACAAGACAAAACTAATGGAAATAATTGAACCGTGATGCTATTTATCATTAGTCGAAAATACCCTTGAATAGCAAAATTATTTACACAAATTAAGTGACGAAAAAAAAATCAAAGACGACCAAAAGACAGAAAAAAATAAATAAATAAATAAAATAATTTCCAAGAAATTTCACAAAAACAGACTGAAAAAATGGACTGAATCCCAGTTGACTTACCACAAGCAGCTAACACCATAAAGTTGATTTAATTCAATTTCTGAAGACAAAAATAGAAATTAAACCGTTTTTTACAGAATATAGTCGAGTTATGTTGCTTGCGTTCGCTTGCCAAACCGTTAAATTTCAATCTCTCGAAGACAGAAATTTAAATCTTCTGAATAAAACTAATGGAAATAATTGAACGTGATGCTATTTATCATTAGTCGAAAATACCCCTTGAATAGCAAAATTATTTACACAAAAATTAAGTGACGAAAAAAAAAACAAAACAAAAACAAAGACGGCCAAAAGACGAAAAAAAAAAAATAAATAAATAAAATAATTTCAAGAAATTTCACAAAAACGAACTGAAAAATGAACTGAATCCGGTTGATTTACCACAAGCAGCTAACACTGTAAAGTTGATTTAATTCAATTTCTGAAGACAAAAATAGAAATTAAACCGTTTTTTACAGAATATAGTCGAGTTATATTTGCTTGCGTTCGCATGCCAAACCGTTAAGAATTCAATCTCTCGAAGACAGAAATTTAAATCTTCTACAAGACAAAACTAATGGAAATAATTGAACCGTGATGCTATTTATCATTAGTCGAAATACCCTTGAATAGCAAAATTATTTACACAAATTAAGTGACGAAAAAAAAAAAAATCAAACACGACCAAAGACGAAAAAAAAAAAATGAATAAATAAAATAATTTCGAAATTTCACAAAAACAGACTGAAAAAATGGACTGAATTCAGTTGACTTACCACAAGCAGCTAACACTGTAAAGTTGATTTAATTCAATTTCTGAAGACAAAAATAGAAATTAAACCGTTTTTTACAGAATATAGTCGAAAATTATGTTGCGTTCGCTTGCCAAACCGTTAAGAATTCAATCTCTCGAAGACAGAAATTTAAATCTTCTACAAGACAAAACTAATGAAATAATTGAACCGTGATGCTATTTATCATTAGTCGAAAATACCCTTGAATAGCAAAATTATTTACACAAATTAAGTGACGAAAAAAAAAATCAAAGACGACCAAAAGACGAAAAAAATAAATAAATAAATAAAATAATTTCCAAGAAATTTCACAAAAACAGACTGAAAAAATGGACTGAATCCCAGTTGACTTACCACAAGCAGCTAACACTGTAAAGTTGATTTAATTCAATTTCTGAAGACAAAAATAGAAATTAAACCGTTTTTTACAGAATATAGTCGAGTTATGTTGCTTGCGTTCGCTTGCCAAACCGTTAAGAATTCAATCTCTCGAAGACAGAAATTTAAATCTTCTACAAGACAAAACTAAGGAAATAATTGAACCGTGATGCTATTTATCATTAGTCAGAAATACCCTTGAATAGCAAATTATTTACACAAATTAAGTGACGAAAAAAAACAAAACAAAAACAAAGACGGCCAAAAGACGAAAAAAAAAAAAAAAAAAAAAAAAATAAATAAAAATAATTTCCAAGAAATTTCACAAAAACGAACTGAAAAAATGGACTGAATTCCAGTTGACTTACCACAACAGCTAACACTGTAAAGTTGATTTAATTCAATTTCTGAAGACAAAAATAGAAATTAAACCGTTTTTTACAGAATATAGTCGAGTTATGTTGCTTTGCGTTCGCTTGCCAAACCGTTAAGAATTCAATCTCTCGAAGACAGAAATTTAAATCTTCTGCAAGACAAAACTAATGGAAATAATTGAACCGTGATGCTATTTATCATTAGTCGAAAATACCCTTGAATAGCAAAATTATTTACACAAATTAAGTGACGAAAAAAAAATCAAAGACGACCAAAAGACGAAAAAAATAAATAAATAAATAAAATAATTTCCAAGAAATTTCACAAAAACAGACTGAAAAAATGGACTGAATCCCAGTTGACTTACCACAAGCAGCTAACACTGTAAAGTTGATTTAATTCAATTTCTGAAGACAAAAATAGAAATTAAACCGTTTTTTACAGAATATAGTCGAGTTATGTTGCTTGCGTTCGCTTGCCAAACCGTTAAGAATTCAATCTCTCGAAGACAGAAATTTAAATCTTCTACAAGACAAAACTAATGGAAATAATTGAACCGTGATGCTATTTATCATTAGTCGAAAATACCCCTTGAATAGCAAAATTATTTACACAAATTAAGTGACGAAAAAAAAATCAAAGACGACCAAAAGACGAAAAAAATAAATAAATAAATAAAATAATTTCCAAGAAATTTCACAAAAACAATTGAAAAAATGGACTGAATCCCAGTTGACTTACCACAAGCAGCTAACTTTTTCTTAAAGTTGATTTAATTCAATTTCTGAAGACAAAAATAGAAATTAAACCGTTTTTTACAGAATATAGTCGAGTTATATTTAGCACGTTCTGCGCTTGCCAAACCGTTAAGAATTCAATCTCTCGAAGACAGAAATTTAAATCTTCTACAAGACAAAACTAATGGAAATAATTGAACCGTGATGCTATTTATCATTAGTCGAAAATACCCCCTTGAATAACAAAATTATTTACACAAATTAAGTGACGAAAAAAAATCAAAGACGACCAAAAGACGAAAAAAAAAATAAATAAATAAATAAAATAATTTCCAGAAATTTCACAAAAACAGACTGAAAAAATGGACTGAATCCCAGTTGACTTACCACAAGCAGCTAACACTGTAAAGTTGATTTAATTCAATTTCTGAAGACAAAAATAGAAATTAAACCGTTTTTAGAATATAGTCGAGTTATGTTGCTTGCGTTCGCTTGCGCAAACCGTTAAGAATTCAAACTCTCGAAGACAGAAATTTAAATCTTTCTACAAGACAAAACTAATGGAAATAATTGAACCGTGATGCTATTTATCATTAGTCGAAAATACCCTTGAATAGCAAAATTATTTACACAAATTAAGTGACGAAAAAAAAATCAAAGACGACCAAAAAGACGAAAAAAATAAATAAATAAATAAAATAATTTCCAAGAAATTTCACAAAAACAGACTGAAAAAATGGACTGAATCCCAGTTGACTTACACGAGCAGCTAACACTGTAAAGTTGATTAAATTCAATTTCTGAAGACAAAAATAGAAATTAAACCGTTTTTACAGAATATAGTCGAGTTATGTTGCTTGCGTTCGCTTGCCAAACCGTTAAGGAGTCAATCTCTCGAAGACAGAAATTTAAATCTTCTACAAGACAAAACTAATGAAATAATTGAACCGTGATGCTATTTATCATTAGTCGAAAATACCCTTGAATAGCAAAATTATTTACACAAATTAAGTGACGAAAAAAAAATCAAAGACGACCAAAAGACGAAAAAAATAAATAAATAAATAAAATAATTTCAAGAAATTTCACAAAAACAGACTATTGTTGAAAAAATGGACTGAATCCCAGTTGACTTACCACAAGCAGCTAACATAAGAGTTGATTTAATTCAATTTCTGAAGACAAAAATAGAAATTAAACCGTTTTTTACAGAATATAGTCGAGTTATGTTGCTTGCGTTCGCTTGCCAAACCGTTAAGAATTCAATCTCTCGAAGACAGAAATTTAAATCTTCTACAAGACAAAACTAATGGAAATAATTGAACCGTGATGCTATTTATCATTAGTCGAAAATACCCTTGAATAACAAAATTATTTACACAAATTAAGTGACGAAAAAAAAAATCAAAGACGACCAAAAGACGAAAAAAATAAATAAATAAATAAAATAATTTCCAAGAAATTTCACAAAAACAGACTAGAAAAAAATGGACTGAATCCCAAGTTGACTTACCACAAGCAGCTAACACTGTAAAGTTGATTTAATTCAATTTCTGAAGACAAAAATAGAAATTAAACCGTTTTTTACAGAATATAGTCGAGTTATGTTGCTTGCGTTCGCTTGCCAAACCGTTAAGAATTCAAACTCTCGAAGACAGAAATTTAAATCTTCTACAAGACAAAACTAATGGAAATAATTGAACCGTGATGCTATTTATCATTAGTCGAAAATACCCTTGAATAGCAAAATTATTTACACAAATTAAGTGACGAAAAAAAAAATCAAAGACGACCAAAAGACGAAAAAAATAAATAAATAAATAAAATAATTTCCAAGAAATTTCACAAAAACAGACTGAAAAAATGGACTGAATCCCAGTTGACTTACCACAAGCAGCTAACACTGTAAAGTTGATTTAATTCAATTTCTGAAGACAAAAATAGAAATTAAACCGTTTTTTTTACAGAATATAGTCGAGTTATGTTGCTTGCGTTCGCTTGCCAAACCGTTAAGAATTCAATCTCTCGAAGACAGAAATTTAAATCTTCTACAAGACAAAACTAATGGAAATAATTGAACCGTGATGCTATTTATCATTAGTCGAAAATACCCTTGAATAGCAAAATTATTTACACAAATTAAGTGACGAGAAAAAAAAAATCAAAGACGACCAAAAGACGAAAAAAATAAATAAATAAATAAAATAATTTCAAGAAATTTCACAAAAACAGACTGAAAAAATGGACTGAATCCCAGTTGACTTACCACAAGCAGCTAACACTGTAAAGTTGATTTAATTCAATTTCTGAAGACAAAAATGAAATTAAACCGTTTTTTACAGAATATAGTCGAGTTATGTTGCTTGCGTTCAACTTGCCAAACCGTTAAGAATTCAATCTCTCGAAGACAGAATTTAAATCTTCTACAAGACAAAACTAATGGAAATAATTGAACCGTGATGCTATTTATCATTAGTCGAAAATACCCTTGAATAGCAAAATTATTTACACAAATTAAAAATCTACCAGGCAATGGGTTGACACGCCAATTTAAGTACGCAACGACTTTATATTATTGGTGTACTAAGTTACAATGTCCTGTCTTGCACTGTGTGATTGTAAATGATTTTACTGTAAAGACTTCAATATAAATATTTCACGTGTATAATGGTGCACCTAACTGTAAGATTAGATATGTTTTATGGGTGTGTATGGGTGCATGCAATTATGTGCATGTTCCCAAGTATAGTTATGAATATATGTGCTATATATATTATTGTATGTATTATTGTGTGTATATGGGTGCAACTAATTATAAGTATATTTCATGTATAAGAGTGGACCTAATTATGTATATGTTTTTCATGTATATGAAAACACCTGATTATATGTAGGTTGTGTTAATCTAGAATGTAGTCGATTGTGCATTGTGAACTAATTATACCTTCATGTATTGATTATTTTACTCATATGTGTACAGATTAATATCAAGATCCGAATGATATATGCCGGTATATATGGATATATATGTGTAATGTTTGTTAAGATGTATGAAATGTGAAATATGCCACCTCGTTTGGGAGTGAAAAGTAGATGGATATGTGTACACGGGCGTACATTGTCTATATATGTACGGACGTATAGAAAGTTGTTTATATTTATATATATATAGATGTGTATACATGTGTGCGTAGATCCGCTTCTCATGAATTTGTGTGTGTGCGAACACAATAATTGTATGTAGATATAAATAGATGAATGTATGTAGGAAGAATACATTTGTATGTGGACACACTTGAATATAGGGGTGCGGGAGCATCTATGAGTAGATATACGTATGAATGTGAGGATGTATGTAGGTATGAAAATATATGCGTAATTTGTGAGTATGTGTGAGAATTGTTAGCATACTTATATATATATATAACACTATTTTTACGCGTGGAAATTCCGTTTTTATAAAATATGTATGTGTGTATACGAACGCAAAGTTCGTATGTGGGCATGAATAAATCTAAGTCTATAGGTATGTATAAGTTTTTTTAATCATTTCACCCCAAGCAAGGCATTCCACTGCCACTATTGCGCTTGAGGCTACATAGGGGGAGGTAAATAGGAAGAGTGGTTAGATATAGGAAATGTCAGAAACGGGGGTGATAGATAGTTGGGTGGGTGGGAAGAGTGTTTGAAAGAATGGAAGTTAGTTTGTTAGGAGCTGTCTATTCACCTTACATTTAAACTCCTGGAGATTGTAGCCGTCGGGGAAGCAGTCATGTGGAAGAGAATTCCACAGTCGGGAAGTGCGAGAAAAGAAACTGTTGGAGTAGAAGTTGCGGTTGCATTTTATCGGTTTCACCAAAATGAAAAGGCTGAAAACCTGATTTTGATCGGACCTGATTTCCAATATCAGAGTCAAATAAGTCATCCAAGGATAAACTAACCTAAGTAAGTCCATGAAAACTTGTCGTACCTATCGGAAGTAAAATTGGAGAAAATGTGTCATATTGATGTCTGAATATCAGTTTTTGATCAGATTCGATAGAATATCGAGGATATCGATTTCCGATATCGGGGAAAATGAGTCGTCTGAGTAGATCTACTAATGTTTGAGACTAAAAACTATAATTTTTACCAAGTTAGAGCAAATTCTGCAGCAAGAACCACGATAAAAGGGCTAAAATCCTGATCTTGATCAGACCAGATCGAATATCGGGGTATCAATTTCCAATATCAAGGGGAAATTGGAAAAAATTAGTAGCCCATGATCTGACCGGAAGCCAAAAGAATATTTGTGTTCAGTTTGGTGAGAATCGCATAAAAATTGTGGATTTGTATAAAAGACAGACAGACAGACAGACAGACAGACAGACAGACAGACATCTGACCTTTTATATATATATATATATAGATTCCGGCAGCTTTTATAGGTTTTCTCTTACGTTGTTGAATTTCTAAATGAAAAAGCTGTCTCATCAAATATAATTGTGTTCACAGTTTTCTCGGAAATATTCATTAGTCTCGAAAAGGAACGGTAATTAAAAAAAGAAAATGCAAGATTCGAACTGAATGACCAATATATACTTTCTAAAATATTTATATGCGCCATAAAGACGGACACAAAATAGGTTGTGTTTAAACAATGACAGTCCATAATTTCATTGCTAAAAATAAGCGCACCCTGCCCTGAGTAATTCATCTTCATTCTTAGTCAATAATGGGTTGGGGTAAGTCAGAGATAAGCTAAAAATTAAAGTTATTGTGGAGGACAATTTATTCATAACTATCTACGGCCAGGTTGCGTTGGTGAACTTTACTATATAGCGACCCGTATTGGGTTATTTAAAGTAAAAATCTGTTTTATCTAAACTTATTTATAAATGGAACTTTGTCTCTGCGTGTGTGTGTGTGTGTGTGTGTGTGTGTGTCTGTGTATCCGTTACCTATAGACTCCGAAACAGCTAAACCGATTTTCTTGAAAATTGACACAGTTGTATTATAAGCCTTTGTGAGTGTTCTTAGCTAGGTTTTGTGTCGAGGTACCCCCGATAAATATCGAAAATCGATAATCGAAAAAATTGGGTTATAGAAGGAGTGGTTCGATTTTAATCAAATTTGATACACTCATAGACAAAGACATAAGAAACGATATTCAGAAGTTTCAAAGTTGCAGTTCCTACAATAGTGCAGAAAATTGATAATATATATATAAAAAAGGCAAGATGTTTGTGTTTTTATACTTTCATTATGTTTTGACCCTAGTTTGGGAGTTAACTATTTGCCCATAGCTGGGACCCTAACAGGTGCTACCACCTGGGAACAACAACAATTAAGAGGTTATTTCATGCTTCTTACAACCTCCCAATCAGAGGTCTTGCTGCCAGATACAGTTTACTGCGTTCCGAGGTGATATCCACTGCACCACATCCATTTCAGCCAATTAAGTGCTTATTATGTGATACACGACACATCACTTTCGAGACATGATTGAACGGCTACAAAATTTTCCCGCAGTAGGTTGCCATTACTTTCTGCGGTAGTCTAGTTACTAATCTGTCCCGCTATTTAGCTCATAGTTGGATGCAGAAGAAACGAATTTATACCTTTCCTAAGGATATTTGCACGAAAGTGAATGCAATGAATTCAACTGGAATTCGAACTCGGCTTTCCAATTTCTTATCTCGAGTCGATATCGACTGCACCACAATCCTAACCCTAACCCTAATCCAACTCACGTCTATAAAATCGCCAAACCTAATTATCCACATAACCAAATTATTTCCTCTTGTACAACTAGTATAAGAGCTGTTTTTCCAAACTAGAACCAGTCTCCATCCTACACATTCTGCATACAGTGACCGTCTGATGCTAATCTAGACCTCTCACTATAAATAAACCAATATGAATGCAAGCAAACAAAATAGGAAAACTAAACCAGCTTAAACGCCCAAACCTGTCTTCGTCTCCTTCACAAACATAAGCGGTCTCCGCACTAATTTTTACAGCGTAGAATCATTCCTTCATACTAACACACCTGATCTTAACTCTCTGTGAAACTAACCTTGATCCTTCTATCCCCTCTTCTCAGTTTTACGTTCCTGGTTACTTTACCCTCTTCAGGAAGGACTCCAATGTCCATATGCATGGGCTCGGTGTCTATGTCAGCGAACACTTCCCTCTAGCTAGGGTGACATCTCTTGAATCCCTGGATCATTCTTTTATGTGCTTCCGTCTCTCACTTCTAAGCTCGGTTAGCTATCTCTTTCTCTACCGCTCACCCTCCTCCTCTAACTGCTCGGTCCTTGATAGCATCTCTAATAATATCGATAAGGCCATTTCTTATCATCCCTCTGTCCATATATTTGTGTTTGGTGATTTAACGCCCACCACAACAAGTGGCATGAAAACTCTGTCACCGATCTTGCTGGTGTCCACACCATGAATTTTTCAATCACCCCATCTCTTATGCAAGTGGTGAATTTCCCCACGCGTTTCTCCAACAATCCAAATGGAAGGGACTCACTACTAGACCTCTGCTTCACTTCCATCCCAGATTTTTGCATGGCAAGCAGCTCTGCTCCCTCGGAAACTCTGACCATGCCGTAGTTTCTGTTAACATCTCATTCCACCCTTACTCAACCCGAGAAACCCAGACTAGCAGCATATCTTACTGCTACCAAAGAGCAGACTGGGACTCGCTCCGCGACTTCCTGTGTGACGTCCCTTGGAACAACGTTTTTAGTCTTCCCGTTGAAGACTGTGCACCCGAGATCTCCTCTCGGGTCAAGGCTGGCATCGATGGCATCCCAGCCAGGAAATTTCATCTTAAATCCCGTTCGTCTTCCTGGTTCTCGCCCGCTTGCTCGGCCGCCATTTCCCACCTAACCACACATTGAAGGTGGTATTAAACGGACATGCCTCCCAAAACTACCTTACGAACGCGGGTGTCCCTCAAGGCTCTATCCTAGGTCCTACGCTCTTTCTGATCTACATTAATGATCTCCCCGATGTCATAAGATCCCAAGTAGGCATGTACACCGATGACACCACATTTTACTCTCGCCTCGATCAAAAATCTAGTGTGGGCGACAAAGCGAACCTCGCTGCCGAGCTTGAGAAGTACCGCTAATCCGTAGTGGACTGGGGTAAGAAATGGCTCGCAATGCTTCCAAAACGAAGCTGCTATCAATTAATCATCATAGACAATCACTCCTACCTCTCATTAGCATGGAACAGGCTTGTCTTCCAGAGAGTAAAACACTACACCTCCTTGGTCTCACACTCTCAGCGAACCTCAAGTGGAATGACTATATCGAATCCATCGCTAAATCCGCTGCTATGAAAGTCGGTTCTCTGTGCAGGGCCCGGAAGTTATTCCCGTCTGAATCTATCCTGGGCATTTATAAGTCCGTGTATTGAATACTGCTGCCAGGTGCCCCTGCTATTCTCCTCGGGGTTCTTGACAAAATACAACGGAGAATCTGTAATGTGATCGATACTGACTTGGCAGACCGCCTGCAGTCACTCGCTCACCGGCGTGACGTGGCTTCCCTGTGCCTCTACTACAAATACTTTTACAATGAACTTAGATCACTGGTGCCCCCTAGGTATGAATTTGCACGAGATACTAAATTAGATACTAGGTCACACCCTTTTACTGTGAAACAGATAAAATGTAACCGCAATTACTACTCCAACAGCTTCTTTCCTCGCACTTGGAATTCCCTTCCATGCACTTGCTTCCCCGACAGCTACAATCTCCAGGAGTTTAAATGTAAGCTCAATAGACACCTCCTAACACAGTAATTCTCATTCGTTTTCTCAAACACCCTTCCCATCTAACCAACCCCCATCCTCGCTATCCTTACCCGTCTATCACCCTCCTTCTGATATTTCCGATATCTAACCACTCTTTCCAATCACTTTCCCCTAAGTAACCCTCTGCGCAATAGTGGCAATGGAATGAAATGATTAAAAAAAAAAAAAGAAAAGAAGATATGATGACCCTAGTCAGGTAATTAAAGTCGGTCTGAACTCATTCAACATTAATGCAGTATTCATCCTTTTAAAAAGGAATCGATATACGAGGTCGGGCTGTAACGTTTATAGGTTGATTATGAAAGAAGTAGACTAGAGCCGTGAAATCTTGCATGCATTAATATCTGTTAATAACTGCATTGTTTCTTAGCAGCTGCAAGGATGGGCTAAATGTTCAAAAGCTGATTATGAAGAAGTTATATAAAAGCTGTGAAATCTTGCATGCATTCATTTAAACAATTCTTATTAATGTTTTATTGCTTTTTCCCAGGCAGGAGAGTCACAGGCGGACTATGAGGGATTGATACTACAGCTGTGAAATCTGACACGCATTAATTACAAATAATAATAGTGAATAATAGTTACATTTTTTTTTAGATAAACTGATTTCTAAATCTAAACTTATTTATAAATGAAACTTTGTCTGTGTGTGTGTATCCGTTACCTATAGACTCCGAAATGGCTGAACTGATTTTCTTGAAAATTTACACAGTTGTACTATAAGCATCTGCGAGTGTTTTTAGCTAGGTTTTGTGTCGAGGTACCCCCGATAAATATCGAAAATCGATAATAAAAATCGGGTTATAGAAGGAGTGGTCCGATTTTAATCAAATTTGATACACTCATAGACAAAGACATAAGAAACGATATTCAGAAGTTTCTAGGTTGTAGTTCTTACAATAGTGCAGAAAATTGATAATATATATATAAAAAAGGCAAGATGTTTGCGTGTGTGTCTGTTTATCTGTCTGTATGTCCTTTATACAAATTCACAATTTTTATCCGATTCTCACCAAACTCCACACAAATATTCTTTAGGCTGAGTCTGAGCTCTAGGACTATGGATTAGTTTTAAAGCTTTCATTACACCCGAGCAACGCCGGGCTATACTGCTAGTTTTCAGATAAGACTGTTCATCCTGTTTGTCAAAAAGTCATCAACAGCAGTTATGGCGTCATCATCACCTCGATACTGGTTCCTAGCCAATTGTTTTTTTTATGTTGGAAAACAGATGATAGTGAAATCAGGTGAATAAAGGTTTGTGATCAATAAGTTCAAAACCAGAGTCAAGCTATTGAAACCAAGGACTTGTGTGCTGGTACATTGTACAGATGAAAAATTACCCATCTTGGTAGTTTTCTTGGGCGTTTGGTTTTGATAGCCTTTCTTACCTGCCTCAGGATATTCTTATAGTACTCTCCATTGATGTTATGGCTCTTTTGATGACAGTCAATAAACGCAATGCCTTTTTGCATTTAAAAATCTGAGGACATCACCTTCATTGCAGATGAAGCGACCATGAGGCAAATGTATGGATTGTTTCTTTGTCTGTGGTTCAAACTGATGAGCTCAATATTCATCCTGGGTTAGGAGACGGTCAAAGAAAACAGTTGAATCTGCTTCAAACAATGAAAGGTTTTCCTTGTCCCGTGCTTTTTGATTAGGTGTCAGAAGTTTTTGCAACCGCCTAGCATAATCTTTCGTTATTGTGCATCATATTTTCAACTCTCTCACGGAATGTTCTAGTAGTAATGGTCATTTGATTTATAGTCGATCGCTTGTTATCTATCACCATCTAGGGAACACGATCAATATTATCCTCAGTGGCAGCAGTTAAAAGACTTGGGTTATGTCAGCATTAATGTTCTTGGGACGAAACCTTTTTTTCTGCAGCTGTTTGTTAACAGCAAAACGCCAAATTTTGTTTATGGTGTAATGAATATGTAATGAATATGCATACACCTTGGTTCTCCCTTTCAATAATGTGATTAACTGGTGTCAGCCACAAATACAGACTAGGGCGAGGGCGCATAGAGGTATATGTCCAAACGACTAGAGGTCTACAGGTCTACGACTATTGATCTACAGCTATTGACTACGCCTATGTTTCAGTATACAGCATACGACGAGTACCGTCCATTACGTCTACGTACTAGATTGTCCTACTCGGTTGCATTTGCCTAAACCGCTTAACTACCTCGAATGATATATATATATATATATATATATATATATATATATATATCACTTTCCGGAACATATCAGTTTATTTTCTAGAGAAGTCGCAATTTGTTAAATTTGAGGTCTTCTTTAAACATTCATATATGAGTTTCCTGAAAAAAAAACCCAAAAAACAAAAACAAACAAACAAACAAACAAACAAAAAGAAAAAAACAATGCATATATTAATAAGATAAGGTGGAATTAATGCATGTAAGATTTCACAGTTCTATCACCATTCCTTCATTATCAGGCCATGAACTTTTCAGCACAACCACGTACAATTAGAAGTTAAATCTTGGTCTTGTTCTACTTCATGTGTAGTTTACGGATAAATGTGATCATAGCTCTCCACACCTTCGATCATAGCTCTTTAATGTTTGCCTTTTTATCCTCCCTCCTAATCCCCGATGGATGTGCGTTGTGGTTCAATGGATAACCACAAATCGGGGAGCCGAGTTCGAGTCCCATTTGAATTCTTGCATTCAGTTACGCACAAATATCATTGGAAAAAGTATAAATCCGACTTTTTCTTCCAGTTATGGGTTAAATAATATGACAGATTTAGTTCTATAGCCTTGGCTGGCAACCAGTCTACCGCAGAAAGCAATAGCAACCTAATGCGGAATAATCTTCTGCCCACTCAGTCGTGTCTCTCTCGAGATATAATCGCCCAAAGCGTGTACCACGTATGGCACTTGAATTTCGAGACATGATTGAACATCTAGAAAATTTTCCCGCAGTAGGTTGCCATTACTTTCTGCGGTAGTCTGGTTCCTAATCTGTCCCGCTATTTAGCTCATAGCTGGATGCAGAAGAAACGAATTTATACCTTTCCTAGTTTTGGTAGTTTTCTTAGGCGTTTGGTTTTGATAGCCTTTCTTACCTGCCTCAGGATATTCTTATAGTACTCTCCATTGATGGTATGGCTCTTTTGATGATAGTCAATAAACGCAATGCCTTTTTGCATTTAAAAATCTGAGGACATCACCTCCATTGCAGATGAAGCGACCATGAGGCAAATGTATGGATTGAGGCAGATTCAACTGTTTTCTTTGACCGTCTCCTAACCCAGGATGAATATTGAGCTCATCAGTTTGAACCAGAGACAAAATGTAGGTAAATGTTGGCTGAGTCTGTACTTGTGTCTTTTGTGTGAGTTTAAGCGGCCTATTAGACTGGCATCTAGGACCCACATTTTTACCGTTGAAATAATTGAATATAACCATCTCTTCTATTTTAACAGTTTCTTTTCCCGCACTTATCCGCCAGTATTTCCTTCCGTTTACTTGTTTCCCTGATAGCTACAACCTCTAAAAATTTAAATGCAACGTCAAGTACCATCCATCTTCGTTTACCCTTTATTCAATACACATTGCACACAGTTTTTTCCTTACTTTAATACCTTTCCCAAGGGTGTTTGCGTGTAAGGGAATGCAACAAACCCAATTGGAATTCGAACTCTGCTTTCTGATTTATCGTTCCGAGCCAATATCCACTGCACCACAGTGCACATCCTCAGCCAGAATTATACCTCAGTTATAAAAGCAGTGGAGAGTGACAAGAAGGGACTACAAATAAACTTTAAGAAAACTGAGTGCATGGTCATCAGCAAAAGATACAATCCAAAATGCCAAATACAGGCGGAGAATAACAGAATCAAACAAGTACAAGAATTTAAGTACCTAGGAAGTGTTCTAACAGGAGATGGAAAGTGCGACACGGAGATCCGAAGGCGAATTGGCATGGCAAAGGACGCGTTCCAGAAGATGAGCAAAATACTAACACACAGGAAAATCTCAATAGAAACGAAGAAAAGAGTTCTAGACTGCTACGTGATGTCAGTTCTTCAATACGGCTGTGAATGCTGGACAATATCATCGAAAATGAGGACAAAACTGGAAGCGGCCGAAATGTGGTTCTACAGAAGGATGCTACGGATATCGTGGACTGAGCATACAAGCAACGACGAGGTGTTAGAAAGAATGGCAACAAAAAGGAAATTGATGCTGAGCATCAGGAAGAGACAACTGAAGTTCCTGGGACATGCAATGAGGAAGGAGAGCCTGGAGAACCTGATACTGACTGGACAGATAGAAGGAAGGAGAGACAGAGGAAGGCAGTGGATAACATATCTGCAGGGACTGATCAGGTGGATGACGGAACGGGGGTTGCCAGGAGCAACAGGAGCAAACATACTAAGAGCCACAAGGGATAGGGAGACGTGGAGAGCCATGATCGTCTACGTCCTGAAGGGACAGGGCACATAGAAGAAGAAGAAGAAGAAGAAGACTAAACTTACGCATACTCAGTGATGGGTATATACTCTAGGTCAGCGATTCCCAAACTGGGGGTGGGTAATTTGAAGCTACCAGGGGGGGGGAAACAATTACACTACCTACTAAATAAAAAAATCTCAGATGTATTTTCTCATGTCTGAGAGAGAGAGAGAGAGAGAGAGAGAGAGAGAGAGAGAGAGAGAGAGAGAGAGAGAGATCTGGGTTAATATGCGTGGAGCATACCCACAACTGAGCAACAACGCATTGAACATCCTCATTCTGTTTGTGAGTCAGGATTTTCTACTTTACTCACAATCAAGCCCAAAGCACGAAACCGAACGGAGGTGGAATGTGACATACGTTGCGCGATTGCCAAAACTAACCCTGATATTGATACATTGGTGCACAAGAAGCAGCATCACCCTTTTCACTAATTTAATTCTGAAGTAGAAGAGCAATCAAAAGTTCTTTTATTTGTTACTAACCGCTCTCCATGGCGATGCTTAGTTGCTACTAACTGCTCTCTATCCACTTTACTCTGTAACTATAAGTTTATCAGTATATTTGTACATTTGAAAAATAAATTAGTAAATAGTCTCAGTGTGTTTTAATTGCTCTTTCTCTCATACACATGAAGAGAGAAATCTGCATGGTTGAACTGGTTTTGGGAAACGACAGAAAAAAATTTGGGAACCACTGCTCTAGGTTGTTACGCCAGTTTTAAATTTTAATTATTGTCATCGATAATTTAGTTATAAAGTTTCTGCTATTTTTTTCTGAAATTAACAAATTTTTCGATATTTGTGTTTGCTTATTTATGTAAGATTCCGTAATTCTTCTTGCTTTTTAAAATTTTTCTATTTATCTAACGTTTTATATACGAAAAACAAAAACATTAATTTCTTTATTCTTTTAAAGCGCGTAATGCATATATATTCCAAAAGGTTGTTATAGCCGGAAGTGATAGTGAGGAGAAGTTTTAAAATGTCTACTTCAATGGTTTGCGTGCCAAATAGACTCTGAAAACGAAAACCAGTCCCAACCCGGATAATGAGCGAAGGCGAAAAGCTGGCGCCTTATAACCAGCTACTTCATGTAGTAAAGCTCAACAGCTCAGAAAGATCGTCCATCTAGTAAAAGAAAACCCTGACTGTAAACCTTCGCTTGAAAACACGGAAAAAACTACAGAAGTAAATCCAAACAGGAAACAGGGAGTGGAGCCCCTATTGTTAACCCTGATAACTTTCCGACAATTTCTGCAGCTAAGCCGCCCCCAGATGTAATACCAGGCGCTGTAAGCGTTCAGTGACGGATGTGCGTTGTGGTGCAGTGGATATTGGCTTGGAAAGAGAAATCGGTGAACCTAGTTCGAATTCAAGTTGAGTACCCTGCATTCACTTAAACACTGGTACCCTTGGGAAAGGTATTAATCCGTCATTTACCTCCAGTTATGGGTTAAATAACAGGATGGGGCCTGGAGGCAACACATCTAGTGTTGATGTCACAATAAAAACACCCTTGGTAGCCCTGGCGAAACATCAAGTATTTGACAAGATAATGAATTTCGCTCCAAAACTGCGCCAGGGTTCCAAATGCACAGGGAATACTGGAGGGGTGCAGTGAGTTCTATCTCGGCCAATGGCCATAAGACGACGACCAGATGTAATTTCTTATACTTCTTTGGATCTTGTCGGTACCGTCGAGAGTGGGAACAATTCTTGTAGTTTGGGCGGCGCACAGCCAGCATTTACCATCGCCTTGGCTGTTTGCATTTTGATTAAACTGGGCGTTACCTTTATCTCGCGAGATAAACGGATATCTACTTATCGTCATCAAAAATCGTTATGTTACCATCAGTATATCAGTCAGGCGGAAAGTTTTCGGAACAGCGTAGGTTGAGTGTCCTCAAACTGATTAAGGTGAACATGGAGGGAACATTAGCAGAGATTCGACTTTTTCTGAAAAGTCAGCTGTTTTGTAACAGGCAAAGATCACTTGCTGTAAAACACCTTAAATCCAACTATCATTTGTGGCGAATGATTGATGCTTGTACTGAATAATGTGGCTCAGGTGTTATCCATTAGCGTTGACGCTGTTTATTTTGATATGTTTAATTTCTTTGTCTTTTTGCGCTTTTCAGATTTCTCTCATTATCCACTTGCTTTTTTTCCATTTCTTTCTTTCATTTTGTTAATTAGTTTTTCTGACTTTTATCCGTTACTCTCAGTCTTTCCTTCATTTTTCGCATTTGTCCCCCCCCACCACCTCTTTATTGTATTCATTCTTATAACCGTTGATAGTTTATTTTTTCTCATTTATACTTTAATTCAAGTTTCTTTTTCTTTATTTCTCACTTTGCTTGTCATTAATCTTTCTTTCTGCTTCTATTATCTCCATTATTTAATACACTCTTTCTTTCTTTCTTTCTTTCTTTCTTTCTTTCTTTCTTAATTCTTTCTTTCTTTCTTTCTTTCTTTCTTTCTTTCTTTCTCCATTATTTCGTTTGTTTGTTTGTTTGTTTCTTTCTTTCTTTCTCCGTTATCTGATACACCCTTTCTTTCTTTCTTTCTTTCTTTCTTTCTTTCTTTCTTTCTCCATTATTTGATACTTTCTTTCTTTCTCAATTATTTGATTCTTTCTTTCTTTCTTTCTTTCTTTCTTTCTTTCTCAATTATTTGATTCTTTCTTTCTTTCTTTCTTTCTCCATTATTTCGTTTGTTTGTTTGTTTGTTTCTTTCTTTCTCCGTTATCTGATACACTCTTTCTTTCTTTCTTTCTTTCTTTCTTTCTTTCTTTCTTTATCCATTATTTGATACACTCTTTCTTTCTTTCTTTCTTTCTTTCTTTCTTTCTCCATTATTTGATACTCTTTTGTTTGTTTGTTTGTTTGTTTCTTTCTTTTTCATTTATTTGATTCTTTCTTTCTTTCTTTCTTTCGCCGTTATCTGATATCCTCTTTCTTTCTTTCTTTCTTTCTTTCTTTCTTTCTTCGTTATCTGATACACTCTTTCTTTCTTTCTTTCTTTCTTTCTTCATGATTTGATACACCTTTTTCTTTGTTTGTTCGTTTCTTTCTTTCTTTCTTCATGATTTGATACACCTTTTTCTTTGTTTGTTCGTTTCTTTTTATTTTCTTTTTTCCATGTTTCTTTTTTCTTTCTTTTATCGTCATTATTTTATTCACACTTTTCGTTCTTTCTTTAGTTCATTATTCTTTCTTTCTTTCTTTCTTTTTTTTCGTTTCTTTTGCAGAAATTCAAATCTCTTTCCATATTTTTCCTTAATTAGTTGTCATTAAACTTTCTTTCTAATTTTGTTTGGGAGCTTGTTTCTTTTATTTGTTAGTTTCTTTCCGTTAACCCCATTATTTGATTCACCATTTTCATTCTTTCACCGTCTCTCTCTCTTTTCAGTTTTGCTTCAATTGAAGTCCCTTTTCACCTTTTTGTCATTTTAGTTGTCAGTAATCTATGCATCTTTCTTTTTTTTTATTTTCTTAACAATTTCTCTCTTTTTTTTCACAACCAATCGCAGAGCAGAAATTGCCTAAAGCGTTTTGTTAAACAATGTAACTGATTTTGAAAACTGATAAACTATAGAGTTTTTCACACACCAGAAAAAAAAGAAAAAAAAAAGACCTTCAACTCTCTGCCTATCATCTTTTTCTTGCATTTTCTCTTGTGAACTATGGTAACGAAGAATCATAACCGAGTTGTCTCCCTTTAAAAACGTATGAAAGCTTTTCAAGACAAAAACACTTTTTTTTATGTCAAGCTAAATCTTATTTAACGTAACTAGTGAATGCTGGATATGCATTGTGGTGCAGTGGATATAGACTCGGAACAACAAAATCGGGGAGCCGAGTTTGAATTCCACTTGACTTCATGGTATTCACTTACGCACAAATACGCTTGGGAAAGGTATTTTATCCGTCTTTTCCCTCGAGTTATGGGTTAAATAATAGGAGAAATTGTGTTCTATAGCCTTAGCTGGCAACCAGTCTACCGCAGAAAGCAATGGCAATCTACTGTGGGATAACCTTCTGCCAAGTCAGTTATGTTTCATTCAAGACATGATCGCCCAAAGCATGTTTCACGTATAGCACTTAACTGACTGAGTGAATGCTGGACAATTTTTTCCCGGTGACGAGGAAATTTCGGACAATAGAGATGTGTTTCTACAGAAATGTACCGTGAATACGAGGAACGGATCGTGTAAGCAAAGAAGTTTTAAGGGAAATGGAAACGAAAAAGGTCATTTTTATTCAAAATCAGAAAGAATCGAAATTTCTGTGACAAAACGAGGGTGATGTCTTGGAGAATTTGGTACAGGACATATTGAAGGCAAGATGGACAGAAGGAAACATTGAGTAGATTCAAGCTATGTTAAATGGATCACACAACAGACACTAAGAAGGATAGTAAGGGAACATTCATTGCTACAAAAGAGAGGACGTTGAGGAGAGCCATGATCGTCTCTACCGAGAATGACACGATACATAAATAAAGAAATTACGATCTCGATGATAGTTTCTTGTCAAAATTAAGTCTCGATGTTTTTGTCAAAAAAGTTCCTTGTCAAAAAAGTCTCGATGATAGTTTCTTGTCAAAATTAAACTGTTTGATTGATTTGTTTTTACGGCCTATCAACCTTTTGATATGCATTGTGGCGTAATGGATATCGGCTCAGAATAAGAAATCGGAGAACCGTGTTCAAATTCTAGTTGAATTTGTTGCATTCACTTACTCGGAAATACACTTGTGAAAGTTATTAACCAATCTCTTCTCCCCCACACAGCTATGGATTGAGCAGCAGAACAGATTAAGTTCTATAGCCTTGGTTAGCAACCAGTCTATCGCAGAAAGAAATGGCAACCTACTATGGAAACATTTGCCTAGTCAATCATTAATCCAGAAGAGACATGATCGCCCAAGCGTTTATGACGTATGGCACTTAACTGAAAAAGACAACAGTAATTTAGATAAGGAAGCTATGGAGATACATGATCGCCCAAGCGTGTATCATGCATGGCAGTTAACATTGAACAGATGAAGAGGCTCATCCCTTGTTTCCTGTTTAGGATGCGGTTTCCGGTTTATTCTTTTCCAATCATCTCACTTTTTTTTTCAATTGGAGTAGATAGACTAAACTATCGCCCGGTTCACACTCAAACCCACGTCTATTGAACAGGTGAAGAGGCTCATCCCTTGTTTCCTGTTTAGGATGCGGCTTCCGGTTTTCTCTTTCCCAATCTTCTCACTTCTTTTTCAATTGGAGTAGATAGACTAAACTATCGCCCGGTTCACACTCCACTCAATTGAACAGGTGAAGAGGCTCATCCCTTGTTTCCGGTTTAGGATGCGGTTTCCGGTTTTCTCTTTCCCAATCTTCTCACTTTTTTTTCAATTGGAGTAGATAGACTAAACTATCGCCCGGTTCACACTCCACCCACGGCTATTGAACAGGTGAAGAGGCACATCCCTTGTTTCTTGTTTAGGATGCGGTTTCCGGTTTTCTCTTTTCCAATCTTTTCACTCCTATGTAGCCCCCTGCACATCAGTGGCGTTACCGCCTTGCTCGAGGTAATATGATTAAAAAAAAAACTGACTGACTGACTGAATCTTTTGCATATTATTTAAAGCCCAAAATAATTTTAGATTGGATGAAGTGTTTGGATATAAAAAAGGTTTACTAATACAAGGCATACTAATTAGCCCATAGGTGGGAGGGGAAGAAGAGATCGATTCATATCTTTCTCAAGAGTATTTGTGTGTAAGTGAATATAGCAAAACTCAACTGGAATTCTTGCTTCGATTTTCAATTTCGAGCCGATATATATTAAACCACTAGTTCGTCTTAGCTTACAGCATTTCCAAACGGTTACCCACCAAGGTACTGACCAGGCTTGACGTTGCTGAACATTTTCTTTAAATCGTTTCACCTCAAGGAAGCCGGTACCGCTACTGATGCGCAGGGGATACATAAACTAACAGTTTAGTCAGGAGGAGAGTGAAGAGAAAGACAAACCAGTTACAGCGGGTGTGAGAGAAAGGATAAGATAAGAATGGGAACACAGGTGTGAAGACAGTTGCTAAGGTAGAGAGAAAGGAAAAGAACAAGATATACGGGGTGATCTAGAAAGAACAGGAGTCAAGTGGATAAGAGATGGGTATTGACATTGCATTTAAATTCCTGGAGGTTTTAGCCGTCAGGAAAGCAAGTGCATGAAAAAGAGTTCCAGAGGCGGGAAGTGCGAGAAAAGAAGCTGATGGAGTAGAATTGTCGTCTGTATTTGGTTGATCTAACTGTAAATGGGTGGGACTTTGTTGCCAGTCGGGTTGCATGAGTAAACTCATGTGGCAGGGACACCAATGACTTAAGTTCGTCGGAGCAGAAGCCATGAAAATATTTATAGAACAGACAGAGGGAAGCCACATCCCGTCGGTGAGAAAGTGGCTGGAGTCGAGCTGCCAGGTTAGGACCTATCACATTACAGATTCTCATTTGAATCCTGTCGAGAACATCGGTAATCATACGAGAACCGGTTTTTGAACCTGATATGGCCATAAGACAAAAGTGGTTTGCTGTAATTTAATTCTGAACACTGTATTAAAGATTTTTTTCTCGGTAACTGTACGTCGTACTTTCTTCGTGTTTCGATAATTAACCGAAACAATAATACTGATTCTCTAATGTCTATTTTTTTCCATCGAAGTGACGTGACTTCCCTCTGTTTTTTTCTTGCTAACTGCTCTGACGAACATTTTCCCTGGTGCTACTAGATTGGCATTTAGGTCCTACTAATTTACCGTTAAAATAGTGAAATATAACCACCACTTAGATTAGTTTCTTTTCTTGCAATTCCCACCATTGGAATTCCCTTCTATTTAGTTGCTTCCTCGATAGCTATCTATCTCAGTCTGTTCATTATCTATCTATCTATCTATCTATCTATCTATCTATCTATCTATCTATCTAGTTGGTTCATTATCTATCAATATATCTATATATTACTCCCTTCTTTCTTTTACTGTGAACACTATCTATCTATCTATCTATCTATCTATCTATCTATCTATCTATCTATCTATCTATCTATCTATTGTCAGCACTTTTTACGTGTGGATCAGCCATAATATCTCTAACTCAACCCAAGTGATAATAGTAACAAGCGGTGAGTATCTTGGCAACGCAGTCCAAAGGCGGAAACCTATAAATTTAATTCAAAGGGAAAAACTTAATCGCTGTAGCGCTAAGCATAGCACTTGTAAATCCCGATTACTCAAAGGCTATCATTGATACTGTCACTTGAGACTCGCATTCTTTCCTTTCGCCTTTTTTATACATAGGAATACATACACCGCCACACATATCTATCTATCTATCTATCTATCTATCTATCTATCTATCTATCTATCTATCTATCTATCTATCTATCTAGTTCTTATCTATCTATCTATCTATCTATCTATCTATCTATCTATCTATCTATCTATCTATCTATCGCAGTCTGTTCATTATCATATCTATCTATCTATCTATCTATCTATCTATCTATCTATCTATCTATCTCAGTCTGTTCATTATCTATCTATCTATCTATCTATCTATCTATCTATCTATCTATCTATCTATCTATCTATCGCAGTCTGTTCATCTATCTATCTATCTATCTATCTATCTATCTATCTATCTATCTATCTATCTATCTATCGCAGTCTGTTCATTATCTATCTATCTATCTATCTATCTATCTATCTATCTATCTATCTATCTATCTATCTCAGTCTGTTCTTATATCTATCTATCTATCTATCTATCTATCTATCTATCTATCTATCTATCTATCTATCTATCTATCGCAGTCTGTTCATTATCTATCTATCTATCTATCTATCTATCTATCTATCTATCTCAGTCTGTTCATTCATTATCTATCTATCTATCTATCTATCTATCTATCTATCTATCTATCTATAAAAATGCTTCCTTACATAAAAGCTGGGAATCTAATCTTGCGTTTCATTGGGGTATAGCTTCTCACAGTCTGTTTTTCATCTTTAATATGCAGTGTTTCTTCAGGACGTAGAGGGTCATAGCTCTCCACAGTTTATTATCCTTTGTAACTATTCATACATTCTATTCCTTATTCTGTCATCAAAATTGAGTAGTTAATTTATGTTACCCTCTTGCTTTCATTGTTATGTCAGTATTAAAATCTCTTTCCTCGTTATGTATCCTAGACTGTCTCTTTCTGATTAAAAATAACAAAGTGGAAGTCTAATTTTGGTTCTACTTCCCTTAAAATGTTCTCATTGTTCTCATGTTTGATCCATATTTGGAAAGCATCGCCGAGTCCTTGTGGCTGACGAATTATTTTCTACCCTTCAAACTTTCTGAACCAGGTGGGATGTGGCGAGACTGTCACTGCTCTGTCGCTACTTCTATTGAAACTGCTCGGACAAGCAGTATTCCTTGCTTCCGCCTACTCTAGGATCAGCCATGCCACTTACAATGTGTCAAAGCACCCATATTTTCCCCGTATTTCCTCCGCATTCATTCAGCGAGAAGTAAGTTACACTCGAACAGCTTCTACCCGCGAACCAGTGCTCCGTTGAACAGATTCCGAAGATGTTTTCTCCAGTCTTAAGCTGTTTAAGTCTAGAGTTAACTGTTATATTCTCCTGTTTTCGGTATAAACTACTCCTATCTAGAGTAAGTCATGGGTAAATATTGTTGTAAATATGGCTAACAATACTTATACATAGTAAAATGGCGAACAATATATATTTATAGTAAAATGACCAATAGTAATATTTATAGCAAAATGACCAACAATACATATTTATAGTAAAATTACCCACAGTACATCTTTTTTGTAAAATGTCCAACAATACATATTTATAGCAAAATAATCAATAGTAATATTTATAGTAAAATGGCCAACAAATACACATTTATAGTAAAATGACCAACAATAATTATTTTTAGTAAAATGACCAATAGTAATATTCATAGTAAAGTGGCCAACCATACATATTTATAGTAAAAAAACCAATTGCAATATTTCTAGTAAAATGACCAAGAGTAGATATTTCTAATAAAATGACGAATAGTAATATTTATAGTAAAGTGGCCAACAAATACACATTTATAGTAAAATGACCAACAATAATTATTTTTAGTAAAATGACCAATAGTAATATTCATAGTAAAGTGGCCAACCATACATATTTATAGTAAAAAAACCAATTGCAATATTTCTAGTAAAATGGCCAAGAGTAGATATTTCTAATAAAATGACGAATAGTAATATTTATAGTAAAGTGGCCAACAAATACACATTTATAGTAAAATGACCAACAATAATTATTTTTAGTAAAATGACCAATAGTAATATTCATAGTAAAGTGGCCAACCATACATATTTATAGTAAAAAAACCAATTGCAATATTTCTAGTAAAATGGCCAAGACTAGATATTTCTAATAAAATGACGAATAGTAATATTTATAGTAAAATGGCCAATACATACTCATAGTGAAATGTTTAACAATACATATTTATAGTAAAATAACCAATAGTAATATTTATAGTAAAATGACCAACAATACATATTTATAGTAAAATGACTAATAGTAATATTCATAGTAAAATTGTCAACAATACATATTTATTGTAAAATGACCAATAGTAATATTTATAGTAAAATGACCAACAATATATATTTATTGTAAAATGACCAATTGTAATATTTATAGTAAAATGGCCAACAATACATATTTATAGTAAAATGACTAATAGTAATATTTATAGTAAAATGGCCAACAATACATATTTATAGTAAAATGGCCAACAATACATATTTATAGTAAAATGACCAACAGTACACATTTTTAGTGAAATGACAATCAATACATTTTGTAGTAAAATGACCAATACTAATATTTATAGTAAAATGGCCAAAAATACATATTTACAGTAAAATGATTACAGAGAAATGGTAGAACTCCTGGTGAAAAAAAACTGTTCTAAATTAAACCAACTATAAGAGAGTGAATTCCAGTTGAATTATTTGCATTTACTTACGCGCAAATACTTTTGGGAAAGTTGCTAATACATCGCTTTTCTCTCATGGGTTAAATAGCAGGACAGATTGGGTTCTATAGACTTTGTTGGCAAACAGTCTACCACAGAAAGTAACGGCAATCTACTGCGGGAAAATTTTCCATCCAGTCAGTCATGTCACGAAAGAGATGTGCTCACTCAAGCATGTTTCATTGAGAGACTGACAGGAGAGTAACATCAGAAACGTCAGACTAGAAGAGAAGTGATCATGTCCAAGTTTCATATTGGACATGCTACTATAACCCATCCCTATATAATATAAACGAAGCTCCATCGGTATGTGTGGAATGCCAAGAGCCATACTCCATAAAACACATACAGATAAACTGCAGCAATTGTAAAACAATCCACTTAACACACTAGTAAACAAGAAACTTATAAAAACTTTTTCAAAATACTGATTCATTTTACATATTCCAGTTTCTAAAAGAAATTTAAACTGATTTCAAAAATATGATTAAAAAGCAAAAAATATAACTAATAGTAGTCTTACTATTTAACATAAAATTACTTTTGAATGTTTAAATGTAAGATTTTATTTAGAAAAAAATATTAAATTTCAGCATTAAATGGACCAATGGGTTGTTTGATGTGCCGTAAAGCAAACCAAATTCAACCAATCCATCCGTATCTTGGCCAGAAACACACACAGAGGTTTGGTGTATACTACCTCCGAGACCCTCAAATTTGATTAGGAACCTCGGGCAGTGCTCTGTGGCTATCGGTTATCAACATTTCATTTTTTCTATATACGTTCAGTCAGTCAGTTAAGTGCCATACGTGATACACGTTTAGGCGATCATATCCCGAAAGAAACATGATTGACTGGGCAGAAGATAATCCCGCAGTAGGTTGCCATTACTTTCTGTTGTAGACTGGTTGCCAGCCAAGGCTATAGAACCCAATCTGTTCTGTTATTTAACCCAAAACTATATACGTTACAAATCAAATTAAGCGCAACTGACCTTTAAAGGATGACAAATTGTCATGGAATTTTGGGTCATTTTGCGTTCTTTTTTTTCTAAATCTTTGAATTTGTTTTCCCAACGTTAAGTCTCGGAAAAATAGCATAATTTGTATCCATAATGTTCTGTGTGTTAAAATTCTTCAACGTTTTAGCGAGAAAAATCTCTGTTAAGAATGCCGCAAAACATTGTTGATTTATCTAAGATGAAATGATCTATTATGACACGTTTCTCATTTGTATTTAGATACATTGTATTTATTTTTAATTTTTCTAGTTTAATTATTCATTTACATTGCATATGATCAACTATTGTACATTGTTAGGTACGAATAAAATTTATATTTTCTATGAGTACTACCTTATCAAAATAGAGATGTAGAAGAGTGAGGGAGGCTCGTATTATAGACTGGGTTGGGGACAAGACTCTTATACCGACCCTGCACACAACACATTGTCATATGGCTTTATTCACAAAACGAATAATTCAGAACATAAACATATGAAAAGTTCAATAAGCCACAAAAGTCTTTATATAAACACACACACACACACACACACACACACACACACACACACACACACACACACACACACACACACACACACACACTGTTAAATATAAGAGACAATGAATGTCTATTATATTTAACCATGAGCCGTTCTAATCGTCGTATTTTGGCATTAATTTCAGTTGAAAATAAAGACAAAAATTCTCCAACATTTGGATAATATTTTATTAAGTTTGTTCTAAGCTTTCGGCTCACATGAGCCATCTTCAGAAAGATTATTAAATACGACGTTTAGAACGGCTCATGATTAAATATAATAGACATTCATTGTATCTTATATTTAACAGTATATGTTTAGAAAATTATTTGCTGCCTCGATACACTAAATATGTATTTACTTAAAAAATGTTCGCAAGAAACTTGCTATCTGAAATAAAATATAAAGTTTAGTACTTATCTTATGATGATTTCTACGAGCTTGAATATCTACTTTGGCTGTCCGGGAACAAAGAGGGTGATTGTCTTTCCCGCCTAACAATATCTCGTCAGATCACATGACGGTTTCCTATTTTCGTGAATATCTATTTTTAATTTTTTTTACAGGGTTAGTCAAGAGGAGACAACTATTTGTCTCTCGCTACATATTTTATCGTCAACATGGAGAGAACAAAACCCGCACGAGGTTGAGACAGAGATGAAACCATCAGTTATGTAATGAATGCATCAAGTTTTTAAAACAATTTCCCCCCCAAGCAAAGGAGAACCGACACTAGGGCGCAAGGAATTGCACAGAGAGAGAGAGAGAGAGAGAGAGAGAGAGAGAGAGAGAGAGAGAGAGAGAGAGAGAGCAATGAATGCTAAAGTAGATGTATTGACAGGAAAGAGAAGTATTTAAAAGAGGTGAGGATTAGTAGAATACAGAACACGGTAATTAGTATATAGTATCGTCGTAGAGACGTGATAGATTGACTAGTAGAACACTTCCGCTGCAATACCGGAAATACCCGACTGAGAGAGAGAGAGAGAGAGAGAGAATGAGAGAGAGAGAGAGAGAGATGGCAATTGACGATGCATTTAATCTTTTGGCGATTCTATCTATCAGGGTAGTAAGTAAATGGAAGGGAGTTCCATAAAAAGGGACTGCGAGAAAAGAAACTCTAGAGTAGAAAACGCGGTTACATTTAACTATTTTGGCCGCAAAATAGTTAGACCTTGACGTCAATGTTTAAATTCATGTTGTTAGGCCACCAGAGAAAAAGCTTGTCAGAGCAGTAGACATGAAAATCCACGTAGAAAAGACAGAGAAGCCACATTACGTCGGTGAGAAAGTGAGTGAAACCGGGCTACCAAGTCAGGATCATTTATATTGCAGATCCTTCTTGGGATTTGTTCGCGAATCTCAAGATGAATAACAGGACTACCCGACTAGATATGGCAACAGTATCCAATGCACAAACGTTTAGACATCCGATTCCTTCTAACCAGGATGAAACCTGACCGAATTGATATCAGTCGGCGATTCTACCTCTGCGCTATGGGCGTTCGGTAGAGGAAGGCGAATAGTCCATTTCCGTGGGAAGGTGGAGAGCGCCTCAACACAAGTAAAACGCTGACAGGAGCATCATGTTGACAACCTGCTTTAATATTTGCACGCAGTTGATCCTGATGTTCAAGTGGCCTCATGTCGATGAGAAACGGGCGGCCAAAATGGTCTTTGTGCTGAGGAGAAACATGACAGGAAACGCACCATCTTCATTCTGCATCACTTCAGATTGTCTCTGAGTCTGTCTTAAAGACTCCAGAGTATCTTTTTATCAGATCTGCTTGTTAGAAGCTGACTAATGAAAAGTTATTTTGGGAGCTTGCTATTGCTCATATGAGAAAGATGCCCCATCCACCTGAGTTGGATTTTTATTGGGGTGGCTTCAGTACCCGTCATATTGCATTTAGATCCTCATTTTTTCTAATACTATCACCAAGTTTTCTGTTCCAGATCGCACGTAGGGAATGCATGTGGAAGGCATCAAGTTGATTGATGTATCGCCGGTACAGAGTTCAATATTCTGCTCCATAGAGTAATAACGTCAATACTCCTGACTTGTACGCATCAATTTTCACCTTAAACGAAACATCACGAGTATTCCAAAGCTTGTGATAAAAATTGCCGAACTGAATCCTGCTTTCAATTTCTTTGCTTACTTTATAATCTTTGGGTACAATGGAGTCAAGATAGGTGAAAGGGGAAACTGTTTACAAGATTTTTTCCTCAAAAAGTGGGATCAAGAGCTGGTGGGTGGTGGCTACAGATGGGCCGATGAACACGTTCTGTTTCTGCACACACACACACACACACACACACACACACACACACACACACACACACACATATATATATATAAATATAGTCATTCGCAGACAGATGTTTCGCTGCATCACAGCTCATCAGTACGGTTAGACGTCAGATTCCTTCTAACCAGGATTGAGACCTGACCGAATTGATATCAGTCGGCGATTCTACCTCTGCGCTATGGGCACTCGGTAGAGGAAGGCGAACTTTAGCATGTTATATACAATGTAAACATACGCCAGTAGCTGAGAGTGTTCAAATTCATTACTGAATGAACGATGCGTAGATGCGTGAATACCTACTATATATATATATATATATATATATATATATATATATATATATATATATATATATATATGCCCAACGCTGCGTAGTACTTCAAAACCAAAACATTAAACTGAAAACACAAATCATTTTATTTAATAGCCTTGTCAGATGGAGACATTCATTTGGATGACATGGATGGCGTCAAGATCGTTTAAACATATTTAAACGCTCAGTTGTATATAACCGCTTTTTCAAATCAATGATTAAAAACGTTTTTCAGCGCGTTTATGGATCAGTTATATAAAATTTATCACAGGAGATAAGTAATTGAACATAGAATAGACTACGCTCAAAGGTAGTTTCACCCAACATCACTAATTGCTGCAAAGTCAAAACATTAATCTGAAAATTCGAGTCATATTTTTAAATTACTTCGTCATATCGAGACTTTAATCTAGATGACACCCATTGGCGCCGAAACAATTAAAAAATACCTAAACTGTCAGTAGTATACAACCGCTTGCTAAGCTCATTGATTAAAAATTGCTTTGAGCAAGAGAAGCCTGTGGATATTAGCAAAGACCACCTTTGTTTGAAATTTTGACCTGGCGCTACTCAATCACAAACGAAGAACTGTACCAGATAACAAGAAACACTTTAGCTTTCTGTTTATTCTTTAAGTACTTGTTTGTTAAATCCATTATCAAGAAAGCTAATGTTAACATCAGGCAGACTTGTGTTCACTTAGATATTATGGCTGTCACTGGTCAGATGGATTGAAACAGAACTGACCATTCGCTGAAAGTTTACCATATTCCATCGGCCTTGGGATGTTTCCCTTATTATACTGGAATTAGTCTGAAATCATATTTAATCCTTATATGGCATATTCGATACTTTCAGATTAATGTCATACATGGCACCAAACCCCATCAGAAATATCTAAGCTGTCACCTCTATACAACCGCTTGCTAAGTTCAATAGTTAAAAATGGCTTTGAGCAAGTGAATCCAGTGGATCTTGGCGAAGACGAAACCTTTTGGGAACTTGTGGAATGGCACAAGTGATCGGATTTCTTGCTTTTTATTTATTAAGTATTGCCATCAACTATAGGAAATTGGTTAGCGCGCAGATCTCCCAAACCCTTGACGTGTAATGCTTTTCTTCATAAACTCACCACTTTATCGAAATAAATCAAATTAAACTATTACTTTGAAATTATCAGATTAATAATTTAAAGAGACCGTTTCGATTAACTTTGTGAAAATTGAACCAGGGCCTATGTGATTTACATTTTGCAATTTTATATTCCAAGGTTCCAACCACTGACCGAAGTCTGCAATTACACGCCTCCAGAACCACACACATTGCTTCTGATGCAAATCTTCTGTCTCAACCGGAAGCTGTTCATTTTTCTTTATATTTTTCTAGCTTGTATTTGCATGAAACACTACGCTTAAGTACCTAGGGTCCATATATATATATATATTGGTAGCTATTAGACACAGCGAACATAAATCAAATATACGTTTCTGAATTTAAATGTTGTAAAACTGGAGATTTGGTACATATGCCAATGCGACTAGACCACCCACGAAACAAAATTCGTGAAGTATTTTTTTTTTGAGAACGTTAAAGTTGTTTATAATGATTATAGCAGTGATTATAGTATTTCTACCAGATTTAATGATAGGGATTCGATCTTGGCATCAGTTACGGTTTTACATCGACTTTCACGTAAATATTATTATGGTCGTTGTGCTGACAAACTTTCATTTCTGATAGGTCGATTAGACGAACTTAAGCGTATATTAATAGATTTGCAGCTATGTTCTCTCAACTTACTGTTTAACCCACTAGATGTCACTGTATGTTCTATGGCAAGAGTTTCTTCTGAACTTCTCTCTGTATATATTTGTGTATTTAGGCAGCAAATTTTCTTCTAGACATTTCAGATTAAATAAATTGCAAAAACACACACACAGACATGTATATATATATATATATATAAACACACATATATATATATATATATATATATATATATATAAACATATATATATATATATATATATACATAAACATATATATATATATAAACATTGTGGTCTGTCTATTTTTAATAAAATCCATTCATACTCACGGATAATCTTTCACGTATTATAATTGAAAGATGTGAAAAATGAGCTGTAACTTTGGCAAATGATTATAATATTAATTTCTTGATGTTCCCAAGTACTTTCAATCTCCTTCCTAGATCAAGTTCAGGGGTGTGAGTTGTGGTAACAAAAAATAACCGAAAAATAGTGTTGCTAAAATTACTGTAAATTCATTATGTTGTAATGTCATGGGAACGCACAAAAAACTGTTTTTTTATATACATTTTAGAACATTACTACAGTATTCATAGCAGATTCTATTAATTGACGGCTTAAGTTTTGTTACCACAACTCACATCCATATATCACCCCACCCACACAGGTGTATGCATATATATATATATATATATATATATATATATATATATATATATATATATAAAGTATTGTTGTATAAATACCTATATACAGGAATGGAATTTTCCTATCCTCTGAAATACGTGGACACTATTGAAGCAGAGGAGAGTGATCATTCTTTATTTAGACAAGAGCCTGACCGAGCCTTAAGCAGGGTCTACAAAATATTTTTGGCCGAATTTAAGGGCTCAGAATCCCCACATTAATTGACCTTGTGTCGCATCCGCCGTAGTGAGAAGGTGGTAAATACAGAGTGATTATACTGACTAGCAGTTTCACTAACAGTCTATCTACTTCACGCAGTGTGCGAATCTTGTACTTGTTGATATACTATTATTCCCAACCTCAGTTTTGGTGGTTACTTAAGCAGTACCTTTTAGGGTTACAACAACTATCTCTTTGTGTGTAATATTATCTATCTATCTATCTATCTATCTATCTATCTATCTATCTATCTATCTAAGATTAGATAGCTATCTACCCATCTATGTATGTCTAATATTATCTCTCCCTATATATATATATATATGTATATATATATGTGTGTGTGTGTGTGTGTGTTTGTGTGTGTGTGTCTAATACTATCTATCTATCTATCTATCTATCTATCTATCTATCTATCTATCTATGTCTAATATTTTCTCTCTCCCCCTATTTCTATCTATCTATCTATCTATCTATCTATCTATCTATCTATCTATCTATCATTAGACATCCTTTTATCTCTTGAGATAACGGTAGTACCGTGCTTCGTCAAATCTCAGTTCTTTTATTTTTTCTTCCTTTGTACTTATAGAACTCTCTTTCAGTTTCTTGCTTTCAGTTAACGACCATTTAAAGAAAAAATAAATGCAACTTTTCTCTCCTTGAACGCTGTTTTTTATTGACCCTCTTATTTCCTTTCACTCTCATTTATTTTCTAGCGTGTTAGTTGCTTATGCGCCTTGCTTGGAGTGAAATTATAAAAAGAAGTGTAATTCTTATGAGCATGCAAAATGGAATAAAAAATCATGTTTAAATTTGAGTCAAAGCAGTTGCATTCCCCTTCTTATTAATGTTGCTGTCAAAGGCACATATTCAACGTTTCTGTCCGTCCGAAGGTGTATTTAATATGTTACGCCAGGCTGGGTTAGTTGCAACTACCAATCCTGATGAAGGCCAGAATCGCGGAATAGACATTAGCAACACGTTTCACTAAGTTTTCCACAGTAATTCAGGGATATTAAAGAAAAGGAAGCTTGAAAAAAACCATGATTCTTTTAACTGTATAAAGTATCAGTCAGTCAGTTGAGTGCCATACGTGATACATGCTTTGGGTGATCATGTCTCAAAAGAGACATGACTGACTGGGCAGAAGATTATCCCGCAGTAGGTTGCCATTGCTTTCTGCGGTAGACTGGTTGCCAGCCAAGGATATAGAACCCAGTCTGTCCTATTATTTGACTCATAGCTAGAGGGGGAAGAGAAGTATTATATTATTAAGTAGTAATTCGTAGGGGATCAGTTTAATACTTTAAAACAATATAAAACTGATCCTCCAATTTATGCCCAGAAAAGCCTTAATCGTATTTTCAACTATTAGATTCAGTCAGTCAGTTGATTGCGATATGTGATACACGCTTTGGGTGATCATGTCTCGAAAGAGACTAGACTGACTGGGCAGAAGATTATTCCGCTGTAGGTTGCCATTGCTTTCTGCGGTAGACCGGTTGCTAGTTAAGGCTATAGAAACCAATTTGTCTTATTATTTAACTCATAATTGAAGGGAAGGGACGGATTAATACCTTTCCCAAGGGTATTTGTGCGTAAGTGAGTGCAAGGAATTCAACTGGAATTCGAACTCGGGTCTCCGATTTGTCGTTCCGAGCCGATATCCACTGCACCACAACGCACATCCTAGTCAGTTAAGTGCCATACGTGATACACGCTGAGGTGATAATGTCTCGAAAGAGGCATGACTGACTGGGAACAAGATTATCCCGCAGTAGGTTTCCATTACTTTCTGCGGTAGACTGGTTGCCAGCCAAGGCTATAGAACCCAGTCTGTCCTACTATTTAACCCATAACTGGAGGGAAGAGACGGATTAATACGTTTCCCAAGGGTAATTGCGCGTAAGTGAATGCAAGAAATTCTACTGGAATTCGAACTCGGCTTCCTGATTTCTCGTTCCAAGTCGATATCCACTGCACCACGACGCTAATCCGTATAAAGTATACCTTTCGGAAAGGTGTTAAGTATACCTTCCTGCAAATTTGTTCTTACGAAAACTTACATGTTAATTAAAAGTGGAGACTTAAAAATATTGTGTTTATATTTGAAGTACAAAAAAAAAAAATTGCCAGTAAAAATCTACCTTAACACAGTGTTGATTAAATTATAAGTTCTCGCTAAATTATAATTTAGTGTGAGGCTTGCTTTTATTGCTAATATACAGACCTTATCGATATTTTGATTCTAGGCTGAATTACATTTAAATACCAGGAAAGTTTTCTGATAGAAAGAGGAAAATGTGACACTTAGATCCGAAGGAGAATTGGGATTGCTAAGGTTAGCATTTCCAAAGCTAAGCAGAGTATTAAGAGACAGGAATATTTCGTTGTTAAAAAAGAAAAGAGTACTGGACTGTTATGCGATATCTGTTTTCCTATATGTTGTAGTGAAATATCCTGTCCTATCCCGGAATGGGTATGGCCCGGGTTATAAAAGACCGGGACTAGGACAACAGAGTGATCGAGAGTCTTCGTCATTATACGAGAGTGATCGTGAGTATACGAGAGCCATTGTGATTATACGAGAGTCATCGACCATAGTCGAGAGCCATCGTCATTAGACGAGAGTTAGACGTCACTAAACGGAAGCATTCTTCACCAGATGGACGCATTCGTCCTATACAGAGACATTGTCTTCTTGAGTGTTATTCCTGTTAAATGTTCGTTGGTGTACGTGTCTATTGGTTTATTGTACTGAGGTATAATAAATCTCTATTTCTATATCCTCAGTGTTAAGAATTATTTCTTGCACTATTTTTTCTCTGTTTATCCCCACCCCCACCCGGATATAACACTATCTGACAACAATCTCCTCAACGATGAAGGATAGACTGAAAGCAACAGACAAGGTTTTGGAGAGTATTCAAAAGAAAAGGAAACTTATACTTGACATCGGGAAGAGACAACTGAAGTTTCTGGGACACATAATGTGCAAGAAAGGCTTGGAGAATCTAATACTCACGGGACAGATAGCGGAAAGAGAGACAGGAAAAAGCAACGTGAGAAATATTACATGGGCTTGAGCAAGTAGATGGCGGAGCAGGGTTTGGGAAAGATACCAGAAGAAAAGTGTTAAAAGCGAGAAGGGATAGGGGAAGTCCATTATATGTCTTGAAATGTCACGGCAATTAAAGAAGGCATAAACGATCTTTTACTTTTGACTAATGCTTGCTTGTAAGATGCGCGATAATATGAATAAACTAGCAGTTTAACCCGGTTTCACTTGAGTAGTTTAAGAAAAAAATAAGAATAAAAAACATATGATGAATTTACATAGCAAATGCTTACAAAACGTTCACCCTCATAACTTTTATAGATATAGATTAGCCTGGTTTCACTCGGGTAGTTTTAGAAATAATAATAATAATAAAAAACATATGATGAATTTACATAGCAAATACTTACACAACGTCCACCCTCGTCACTTTTATAGATATAGATTAGCCCGGTTTCACTCGGGTAGTTTAAGAAATAATAAGAATAAAAACATATGATGAATTTACATAGCAAATACTTACTCAACGTCCACCCTCGTCGCTTTTGTGGACATAGACTAGCCCAGTTTCACTCGGGTAGTTTAAGAAATAATAATAAGAAAAAATGTATGACGAATTTACATAGCAAATACTAAAACGACGTCCACCCTCGTCACTTTTATAGATATAGATTAACCTGGTTTCACTCGGGTAGTTTAAAAAATAATAATAAGAAAAAAACATATGATGAATTTACATAGCAAATACTTACACAACGTCCACCCTCGTCACTTTTATAGATATAGATTAATCCGGTTTCACTCGGGTAGTTTCTATATTATAATCAATACATAAACTGATCCCTGATTTTGTCGTGTAATAATATATATTTTTCTACCCATAAGTTTTGGTGATGGAAAAATTTCAAGGTGTCGTTAGCGTTCTAAAATTTGGATCTACATCTGAGCGTCGAGCTAGACTTTAAAATGCAGACGCTAAGTCGAATTTATCAAACAAACATTTACACAACGTCCAACCTCGTCACTTTTATAGATATAGATAGTCGACTCGCCGTGGAGTGACGTTGAGTTAGCTTGTTTCTGAGACAATTACTACAGTTCTGAGTCGTGACTCTCACTCAATAATTCACGCTTGTGATCTTGTACCAATCTTAAGTAAACTTGGTAAGCATGACCAACACTTTAAAGCGCCACTTACTTCCTGTGTAAAGAAAAAAGATAAAAACAAAGAGAATGTAAAATTGAAACTAAAAGCATTGTTTACAGGAAAAGCTATAGCCCGTTTTGCAACATAAATAATGTTGATAGTGATGATAACATTAATGATGATGATGATAAGGATGACGATGATGATGATAGTAAGAATAATGATGACGATAATAATTATAATAATAACGATTATAATATTAATGATCATAATGGTGTTAATAATAGTGATAACAATAATGATGATGAGGATGATGATGATAAGGATGACGATGATGATAGTAAGAGTAATGATGATAATAATCATAATAATGACGATTATAATATTAAAGATCATAATGATGTTAACATTAGTGATAACAATAATGATGATGATGATGATGATAAGGATGACGATGATGATGATGATAGTAAGAATAATGATGATGATAATACTTAAAATAATAATGATTATAATATTAATGATCATAATGATGTTAATAATACTGATAACAATAATGATGATGATGATAAGGATGACGATGATGGTAGGAAGAATAATGATGATGATAGTAAGAATAATGATGATGATAATAATTATAATAATGACGATTATAATATTAATGATCATAATGATGTATAATGATAATAATAACGATGATAACAGTAATGCTGATAATGATGATAATAACGATAATAATGGTGATAATTCTGATAGCAATAATGTTGATAATCATTATGATGATAACATTCGTGATAATGATGATGATATTCATGCTGATAATAATGATAATATTAATAAGGATAATAACAATGATGATAATAAAACTAATGATAATAATAATGATAATGATGATATTAATAATGAGGATAACAATAAAGGGTGCAAACGTGGCTGTTACGGATGTAAAGACCAATTGCTTATGAAAAGAATGATCCTGGAAAACGGCTACAATGCAAAGAAAAATCTTAGCACTGCCTGGATAGATTATCGTAAGACTTTAAATATATACAAGATATCACCCGTCATCATCAATTTCATCAAACAATGCATGTCGTTATAGAAAACAACCCTTTACTTCAATCATATAAATAGAACCTATAAGTCTGGTGGAATAAACATCAAAAGAGGTATATTTCAAGGTGACTCTTTGTCTCCCTTACTATTCTGCATATCACTAATAGCACTAACCAGTCAACTTAACAAGACAAAATGTGGTTATAAAATAGCCCAAAAGAAAATAAGCCATCTTTTTTTCATGGGTGACTTAAAGTTATATGCTAAGATTGATAACGAGCTGGAAGCTCAATTAGCTTAGACCCTGCTGTAACAATAAAAGAATTAAAGCCAGAAGAAGTTTATAAATACCTCGGTGTAAATAAAAGTGAAAAACTTCACCATAAAAAAAAATGAAAGAAATAGTGCGTAAAGAGTACTATAGAAGCCTACGACCGATATTAAAAACGGAATTGAATTCTCAGAACAGAATTATGGCCATTAATAGCTTTGCAATCCCAGTTGTCCAATATAGTTTCAACATCTTAAACTGGACTCTAAACGACATCAGGCGAATGGATTCTAAAACAAAAAAGCTTCTTTCTAAGCATAAGATGCATCATCCAAAGGCTGATGTAGACCGTCTATACATACCCTGTATAGAAGGTGGAAGAGGTCTTATTCAGCTAAAATTGTCATACAAGACAACAACTATTGGCTTACTAACATACATAGAAACAACAAAGGACTGGATGATACAATTAGTCAAGCAACATGAAGAAAGAAAGAAAAAATATTCAATAATAAAAGAAGGCAGTAAATACAAACAAGATTTACAGTTAGTAGATTCTGTAGAAAAGCAAAACAGAAGCCAAGAACCAAATATTGCGGCAAAAAATATGAAAATGAAAACCAAAGGTGAAGCTCGTGTATAGATGAAAACGCTGGCAAGACAAACCTCTGCATGGCCAATATTCAGAACGTGCCAATAAACCCAATGTTGATAAAGTTAATACTCATCGATGGTTACGTGCATCTGGATTAAAGTCTAAGACTGAAGGCTTTATTCTTGCCGCGAAAAACCAAAGTCTTTTCACTAGGAACTTTCAGGCAAATATTATACATAATAATGTGGATCCAAAATGCAGGTTCTGTGATGAACACCAAGAAACAATAAACCATCTAATCGCAGGCTGTTATGAACTTGCCCCAAATGAATATAAAAATCGTCACGATAGAGTGGGGCAATATTTACATTGGACAATGTGCAAACAATGGAAAATCTGTAAACAAACACTGGTATGAACATCACTCAGCACCGGTTACAGAAATAGATGTCACCATTCTATGGGATTACACCATCTACACAGACAGAAAAATTGAAGCAAATCGAACGGACATTATTGTTAAAAACTAAAAAGAAAAAAAACTTGCCTATTAATTGATATGGTTTGTTCAGCGGATTGTAACATAGCAACCAAGGAATTCGAAAAACTGTCAAAATATAAAGACCTGGAAACTGAAATAGAAAAAATGTGGAAATTGAAAACAAGAATCGTGCCAGTGATGGTAGGTGCACTTGGAATGATAAAAAATAGAACAAAACAACACACGGAAAGAATCCCTGGAAATCCCAGCTTAAGAGATATACAAAAAATTGTCTTGTTAAGTACAGTCCACACACTAAGGAGAACTTTGTCTATATAACGCTAGGGATGAGAGGGGAGATAGAAAAACATGAAAAGGAGCCATAACGACACACCACGACCTGTCTTAGGTCTTCCCGCAGACTTGGTAGGTAGTGCGACCATAGCAGAAATCGAAATATGATGAAAAATGACAACATAATAATCACAAGAAGAATAAGACAAAATGTAAAAAAATAAGCCAAGGACTTGGATCATTCATATATAAACATACTGGTGCACATATAAACAACAATTTCCAGGTTTAATGAAAGCGTGCAATGTTTGACGTATTCTGTAATAAACAATTCTAGAAAATTTCCAGACTCTTCATGGTTGCCAGTCTGTAAGCAGCTGGTAAATTTATGAAATACAAGTATAAAATAATTATTTATTCGTTTACCCAAACCGTTAAAAAATGGTAAGCTCATTCAATTATTACAAGCTTTTCACATCTGAGTCTTTAAATGTAAATTTGCCAATTATTGTATTACTATGTAATAATTCAGTTTGAAACCAGTTTATTTCTTAATAACAAGAGAAAAATCCTCCATTTAATTCCTACTACAAAATGACCAAATATTTTAAGTTCTTACTATTATTCAAACGTTTTTACATTAGAGTCTTTTAATTGATTTTCTCAATAAAAACATATAAATATGATCAATGTGTATTTATATATTTCCTGTCCCATCTGTAGCGGAAAAGATAGTAAATCAACTTAAGTTAGTAAATTTATGAGGGATTATTACCGTTAGTAGTTTTTAACAATCTGTACAAATAAAATATTCATCTGCTTTCAGACAACATTCCTTCCTGAGAAAAATGAACTGTTTAATTAATCAGTTCTTTCACACCTACGCTTCTGACATTGCAGTCTTATTTGTTCAAGCCTTATATATGAGGCACCCACATACCTTGGTCTCATAAGTGTGGTCGCTTTGACTCAACTTGGTCTTGAATTAACCGTCTTTGTCGTTCTGTTGCTAACTTTTCTTCCAAGATACTTTCATTTCAATGTTATATCAAATACTAACAATTTTGAATTTGAAAAGATATTGAAGAAAAATCGATTTATATAATACCAGGAGTAATAAACGAATGATATATATCATTGAACGTCTAATAATATAAAGGGAACGAATTATCTGAACATTTCATTTCAGTGGTGAATTCTTAGTCTTTGCTTTATTTACATTGGCTCAAGACTTCTTTCATTGCATCTCGCTATTAAAACTTTCTAATAATTGCCGGAACGGGTACTCTAGTTATATAAATACGAGTGTAACCCTGTCGTAAAAAATGACGGCAAAATATTTGAGAGGAATATATATATATATATATATATATATATATATATATATATAATTTTTTTTACATCCTGTGAATAACCTATTGTGAAAGCTGCCTATCTCTGCCGTGTACAAGTATAGCTCAGTGGTAGGATGTTCATCTAATCACAAATTAGTCGGATTTTGATCCCGACTTGAAGCTACACGGATAATCTAGCTTCATTGAAGATTTATACAACGAATCAGGCTTATCTATCTATCTATCTATCTATCTATCTATCTATCTATCTATCTATCTATCTATCTATCTATCTTTATTTTATATTATATTTTATAACATATACAAATAGTTTTATATATATATCCACTGTATAAAATAAAAAGTGTCAGAGTCCGTGAACGTTTAGTTTAAAGTGTATATTTATTGTTGTATAAAGATATTATACATATTATGATATTTTAAGTGTCCATAATGGTATTTGAGACGCTACACATGTTTCGAGTCTAAGATTGGCTCTCTTCAGGCGAATAAATTTGTGCCTTTGCATATCGAGTTCCTTATATATATATATATATATATATAACACTTTAAAATTCCCCTTCTCTGATTCCTTGTGCCTATGGTTTACTGGGTAGCGACGCCGACTGACACCAAATCGGTCGAGTTTCGATCCCGGACAGAAGCAAGTGGATGTGTGTAGCCACACTGATAAGCCGTGATACAGCAAAACAGGCCTGTATGTGAATGACATATATATATATATATATATATATTGTTAACTACTGGACGACATAATAATTATTTCAAAAAGATAAAATAAAATGGCACTTTTAAAGAGCAAACACGTGGTAAGTAAATTTTAATAACTAGTAGTAAGAAGAATGAACGGAGCTGATGGTGCCTGGCTATTGTCTCTCACTCCATGAGCATGACAGGAGGCATATATATATATAGTAAAGTTTTGTAATTTGCTTTAAGCATTGTGTATATTAGGTGTATGTTTAAGTCTTGAAGGCTGTCACAATGCGTTTAGTAAAATAAAGGAAGGTATGTGTGTTTTATTACGCTATGCTGTTTTTCCCCGCAAAGTAGTGGAGGTAACTATAACACACAATACACCGGGACACACACACACACATACAAAATAAAAATAAATTACAAGAAGTATACGCACATAAACAAGCACACATGATACAGTCACGGACATGCACACACCACGAGATAAAACAGCAGTAATAAAATAAATCCTCTTCAACTTAGGCAAAAGTCAAACAAACGGCCAGGTCACACATACTTAGATAAACCTTATATTAAATCAGACTGATATCATCAAACCAGAATAAGGTCCCAACTGTAAATCACACATATATATACCATAAACACACTCACACACAAACACACATACATGCTCTAACCTAACACACTTACACACTTGCACACACACAGACACACACAAACACACACAAGCACTCGCTACAATTAATGACAGCAGCAGCCAGGAATGACCATTCCTCTAAAGGCACGAACTCACTCGGACAGACACACGCTCCTCTGCCATTCTGAAGATGAGATTTTGATCTCGAAATATTAATGTATAATAAATAGGTAATACCCCAAAACTTCTTTACCTTCTTTTATTTTACTAAACGCATTGTGACAGCCTTCAAGACCTAACCATACATCATATATATATATATATATATATATATATATATATATATATATATATATATATATATATTAAAAAAGTCTGTTGCTGAGGTGATGCGTCGTCCCCCGTGGGGATCTTCATATCGAAATGGCCATTCAACATCTTTGAATTAATCCTTTTTTAATATATATTTGCTCTGTAATATTTTATTACATGGAGCTCTCTTCCTGTATCATTTTTTAATATTAAAATAAATTTTTAATATTAATTAGGATCGGGTTTTTTGGAATTTACCTTCCTGCTTTTTTCCCTTGGATTGAAGTATCTGAATTAATATATATATATATATATATATATATATATATATATATATATATATATATATATATATATCCTCCCTAACGAGTTTTAATCTGTCAGAATTTCACAGTTTTATTTCAAACATACGTACCGTAATGGGGGCGCTAGAGGGTGTCGTCAGTGATGTCATCGTGAGGATCACTAGGAGGTTTCGGGTCTTTCAACATCATACCCCCCTCACCGCGCCGACCCGACCAGAGATGATCAGCCTCCAGCCCACCCTCGATAAGCAATTTCAGACACTGGAAAATTACGTTTAGGCCCGGTACGAAACCCTGAAAATTCTTTCGATTGGCGACAGTCAGGGCCACTTTCCGTTTAGAGGCGAACCGCACATGAGCTCGTTCGTAACATGAATTTTGACGCAGAATTTCAGGGGATTTTAGCTAACAATTTGGAATCCAGGCACTCTCTTTTTTTATCCATAACCAATTAGCTGTTCTTTCCGCTGTTTCGGTTATGGACTTGAGTGCTTTTCTTTTTTTTTACTCCCACTATCCCAATATCTGTTAAGGCTTTGCATAAGGACCTTGCTGCAAATCCTCTAGTCCCCACTTTTATAGGAGTGTAGCTAGCCCTCCAGCCTTTAACCCTGCAATTATTTAAATATTCGGATGAGACTTAATTCTTAGTTAAATATTAAGTTCATGGAGTGTTTCATTACAATAAAATATCCATAACAATTCCTCTATCGCATTGTTCAATATTTGAATTTAACAACTTTAAAATATTGCAATAACAATCATAAATACGAATGCTGGTCGTTATTGTAAGAAGTAAGGGGGTACAAATAGAAATATTTAAAATTGATAACTGTTCCCATTTCACTTACACACTTCTTTTTTTCTTTACAAAATATTTTTAACCTCATTTTTTTATGGATACTCGTATTTGAGGAGATGCTCTTTTTTATAATTAAACAGTAAATTTATTTACATCTGACCTGCATAATCGAGAAATATTACAGTATTTACATTATTCTGACTATTGTTCACATCTTGTATGATGTTTCGGCCGTTGTACGCTCCGGCCTTCTTCAGGTGCTAGGAATTTTGATCTGAACCCTTTATGATAATCACTGGGGCATATCATCGTCATTTTTTGCGCAGTAGTAGTAATACCTCGATTGGAAGTCATGAGTTATCTCCTAACAAGTTACTTGTCCATCATTGCTGTAGCCTGGTATTGAACTCACAACTCTTTGGGTCAAGTCAAAGGAACTAACCAACGTCTATATCCGCTGGGCCACTGGTTGTCAATCTGGTTACTCGAGTAAATTCTTGTGGAGGGGGGCATCATTGAGCTAAGCTCAAAATGATTCTACTGGATGGAAAGAATCTGGTGTCAAAGGGAAGGTTTGCGTCTTGGATTTTCGTTCCGTTTACTTCTAGAACTCAGTTCTTCAGCCTTTATAGGATTATCGCAATCAGAGTAGTTGGCTCAGTGTTTTTCTTCAATAAGTCGGGTCTTAACAATAATTCTACTGGATGGAGAGAATCTGGTGTCAGAGGGGTAGACATACTTCTTCAGTTTTCATCTCCGGTCTACTCATAGAATTCAGTTCTTCAGCCTTTATAGATTAAATTTTCAAACCAAAAAGGTTTCTGATTGTTGATTTAATTACAGACCATTTCCTGTTATATTCTCATTGGTCAACTAAACATAGTTCGGGTTATAATTTACAGAAGTGGAGAGGAACCCCTTTTAAATCCTTGATTTGATACTGCTTTTATTTATTACATACTTATTGACCTTTTTATTTTATTGACCTTTATTTATTGACCTTTATTTATATTTTATTGACATTTATTTATGACATACTTATTGACCTTTAATGCTGAAGGCAGGCAGGTTCTGTGAATTTTGACAGTTTTTGAACTCATTTTACTCACAGTTACATTTCAATATGGAGACTGACAACGGGCGCAAAAAATAAACCACAGATATGTTGAATACTGACAGACTTATTAAACCCGGTCACCTTTTGTTATGAAGTTAATAATACATCCCCGGTTACACAAATGAACTAGTACAGACGCTTAAATAGAGAACGCCAGTAAGTCTAAATAACTGTTGGTTTCACGTCGAGTAGCCTAAGGTATTGAACTCACAACTCTTTGGGTCAAACCACTGCCTATATCCAGCTGGACCATGTGTTCGCAAGTGGATATAGACGTTGGCTCCAGTACGTGGCCCAAAGAGTTGTGAGTTCAATACCTGGCTATAGCAGTGGTGAACAAATACCTTAGAGAGTTATGCAACGTCCGGATGGGATGTAATTATCTCCCTTTAGAAGTAGCATTGTGCATGGAATGAGAATGATATACCCCAGTGATCGAAATAAAGGGTTCGGTTCAAAATTTTTAGCCACTGAAGGAGGACGGAGCGTACAACGCCCGAAACGTCGTAAACATGGTAATAAAGGTAAGTACAATAGTCCGAACAATGTAAATAATGTAAATACTATTTCATCTCAGAAGTATAGACAAATACGTTGAAGTCTGTTGGAAACTTGTGTCTAAATGGACGTTCAAAGCATGGATCCTCCATGGGATAATAAATGTTCATCATGAGAACTTTCAAGATTTGTTCGCTGATGATGAAAAGTTGATTTTCTAAGTTGCAAGCCAGTTTTTCCCACCATTGAAATGCGAATGGAGGGAAAATAGCTAAGCCATTGTTAGGTCAGAGGAGAGCTCAAATTTAAACACCTTGATTCTTTTCTTCTCTTAGATATGTTTCCCTCTTCCAAAGACTTGAGAGTAACGTATACCCTGATACTGAATGCCATAAATGGAAATGAGGAGACAGATTCATCCTTGAAAGATCATTTGTGTAAAAGTAAACGCAATATAAGGCAGAATTTGAACTAACCAACTTCGTTTACACTACCGCTGGTGTAATGAATACCAGCTCAGCATGACAAGTTCAATTCCCAGTGGGGTTCGTTAAATTAACTTACGCGAAAATACCTTTGGGAAGTGTATAAATCCATTTGATTCCACAGCTATGGGTTAAATAGTAAAATTTTTATTTGCAAAAAACAACAACAACAACAAAAAACAAAACAAAACAAATCATTGTTATTCTTAAGAAATGGATAATACAATATCCATCCGCAAAACGAAGAATTATTCTCACAATCCATTATATGTTTCGGCTTGAAACAACTAATAATCGGTTGATAAACTGTGAAAAACAAATCAATCAATCAAAGCGCATTCTCCGATTTTAAATATTAACCTCAAATTGAAACCATTGATGAACAACCACGTGTAATATAACAATCTGGCCCCACCCGAGGAAGTGATGCAAGCGATGGTGTTTCCCGTCGGTGGAGGGGTCGGCGAGCGGCAGGGCGGGTGTTTGTGAAATACATCCTGTCGAGGCCGGAGCGGATGTCGTTTGACCTTATTTCCGACAGCGGCGGAAATGACTACGGAGGCAAACAGAACAGGTGTCTCTGGGAATTACGTGGGCGTTGCGTGGGCGAGGCAGGACCGGAAGGAAAGTCCCGGTTCTAGAAGACTATATAAAGACCTCGACACATGGATTCGCCAGCAGAGAACGGCCAGTGGAAGCAGAGAAACACCACAGGCAAGACTACACTCCCGTCGGCCCATTCTATGTGCGCTCTCACCCTTCCGTTCTCTATTCCACACGGTTCGTCGTCACTAATAAAAATATAACCTTATATTTTGATATATGCGTGTTTGTTGTTTTGTCGTCGTACGGCGATATATAACACACGGTTTAGTAATTATCTCACTAACGGAGCGATTCAGTCAGTTGTGGCATACGTGATACACGCTTGGGCGATTATGTCTCGAAAGAGACATGACTGAAAGGACAAAAGATTATCCCACCGTAGGTTGCCGTAACTTTCTGCAGTAGACTGGCTATAGAACCCAAACTATCTTGTTATTTAACCCATAACTGGAAGGAAGAGACGGATTAATACATTTCACAAAGCAATTTGCGAGTAAATCAGGTTATCGGATAAAAATTGTGTATTTGTATAAGGGACATACAGACAGATAAACAAGCACACACACAAACATCTTGCATTATATATATATATATATATATATATATATATATATATATATTATTGATTTTCTGCACTATTGTAAGAACTGCAACCTTGTAACTTCTGAATATCGTTTTTTATGTCTTTGTCTATGAGTGTATCAAATTTGATTAAAATCGGACCACTCCTTCTATAACCCGATTTTTTTGATTATCGAGTTTTGATATTTATCGGGAGTACATCGACACAAAGCCTAGCTAAGAACACTCACAGACACTTATAGTACAACTGTATAAATTTTCAAGAAAATCGGTTTAGCCGTTTCGGAGCCTATAGTTAACGGACACACACACAGACACACATACACAGACAAAGTTCCATTTATAAATAAGTTTAGATTACATCTGGACGTTATTTCTGATCTTTCATTTAGTATTTTCTTTTGGTTCTGGAAACAACACAATGGCTACCTTTTCCTTCTGGTACAATCAGCATGCATAGCACCGTTGTATGGTTTGGCTATTTTACTACGTTTTAAGTTAGATCGGGGTCTTTTCCATTTTTCAGTTTTAATATCCACACGCTTCTAGCCAGTTTGTTACAATTTTTGAGGTTTTCTAGTTTAAATGTAGATTTGTGATTATTGCATCTGTTTTCAAAAATCCTTTCGTAGACCCGAACTCTCATTTTCTTTGTCCATCTATGTCATGTGCCACTGCTTTGTAAATAACCCCTTCTTTTTCACAAAGTCCGTTAAGTAGGCATTTGTTTTTGTCTCGACAGTTACATTCCTTGTTAGTGATGTTATCTGGTACGCCATATTTGAGTATTTGCGGTTTTTTAATGTAATTTACCAAATTACTGATACAGCTTTAACTTAATTTGTTTGAATTCCTACTAAAGATATTGTTTAATTCTGTTTTTTTTTTGTGAAGTGTTTTGTTAACCCTCTAGGGCCATTCGTATAATATTTGATACAGTATTTCCCTATAAGGAAACATTTGGTATTTCCTTATAAGGAAACATTTGGTATTCATTGACTGAGCAGTCAGTACTGCTTTCATTTGAAATTTATAAAATATTTCTCTTAAAAAATTTTTCAGGAAAATATTTCTTTCAAGGCTTGTTTTCATACTGTATCAAATATGATACGAATGGCCCTAGAGGGTTAATTTAAAAAGTATTTGCTCTATTTTGACTTTTACTGAAGTTAAACGGTGGGTTGAACCAAATAATGTTTTGATTACCATTATTATTATTTCTTTCTTTCTTTGATTGAGGTTTTTATTCTAATTTGTTCTTGTGGCCAGATTCTTTTAAGGTATTTTCATCATTTTTTTTCTTTTCATCAAATATTGTTTTGTTGGAGGAATTTTGTGTGTTCTGTTCTCTTATGGATGTGTTTGATTATGCTTGTTAGATATTGTGTCTACATACTTTAAAGTTGTGCTTGTTTAAATTCTACATAAAATATTGGAACAACCTTTTTATTGTTTCAACTACTATTTCAAAATCTAACTATTTGAAGAGTTTGAAAAGCATTTTTCTTATTCCGTCATTTTCTGAATATAAGAAAAGTAAAGATTTTCCATAATTATTGTCCCAAACGCTTTCGGCCACTTATCCGTCCATTTTCAAAGGAGTGATGTCTTCTCGGGATGTGCGTTGTGGTGCAGTGGATATCGGCTCGGAACGAGAAATCGGGGAGCCGAGTTGGAATTCCAGTTGAATTCATTGTATTCACTTACTCGCAAATACCCTTAGGAAAGGTATTAATCCGTCTCTTCCTTCCAGTTATGGGTTAAATAACAGGACAGATTGGGTTCTATAGCCTTGGTCGGCAACCAGTCTACCGCAGAAAGCAATGGCAACCTACTGCGGGATAACCTTCTGCCCAGTCAGTCATGTCTCTTTCGAGACATGATCGCCCAAGCGTGTTTCACGTATGGCACTTAACTGACCGATGTCTTCTCTGTTGTTATTTTATCCTCATGTTTTGACTGTGACATAGTATCTTGTGTTGTTACTGAAAAGGAAGCCTTCATTCCAAGCTCTCACTAGCTGCAAGCGTATGGAAATCAGTCAGTCAGTTAAGTGCCATACATGATACTCGCTTTGGGTGATCATGTCTCAAAAGAGACATGACTGACTGGGCATAAGATTATTCCGAAGTAGGTTGCCATTACTTTCTGCAGTAGAGTGGTTGCCGAATAAGGCAATAGAACTTAATTTGTCCTGTTATTTAACCCATAACTGGAGGGAAGAGAAGAATTAATACCTTCCCTAAGGGTATTTGCGTGTAAGTGAATGCAAGGAATTCAACTGGAGTTCGAACTCGGCTCTCCGATTTATCGTTCTGAGCCGATATCCACTGCACCACAATGCCCATCCTGTACGGCAACGCACATCCTGTATGGAAATCGCGTGAGCATGTTTTCTATTTTAGAACAATTTCAAAATTTTATTTCCACCATTAAATAATGTAAGGTTGATGGTAGGAGAGAATTCTTTGATATATAGTGCCTCACTAATAGCGAGATGTTTTTGATATTGTGATTTATATATTATTCTTGTATTTTCGATCAGAATTTTTCTGAAAGTTTCTTGTAAATTATGGGTTAATAAAAGTTTTTTTTTCTGTCTATGGCACTTTCATTTGATAAATGATAGGTAAGGCGTCACCTCAAGAGGTGGTAATGTGTTCAATATCCGTCTGTCAGTTAAGTACCATGATGTCAGTTAAGTACGTGATGCAAGCTTAGGCGATCATGTTTCGGAAGAGACATGATTGATTGGGTAAGAGATTATCCCGCAGTAGGTTGTCATTACTTTCTGCGTTAGACTGGTTGGGACCAAGGCTATAGAACCCAATCTGTCATGTTATTTAACCCATAACTGAAGGGAAGAGACGGATTAATACCTTTCCCAAGGGTATTTGTGCGTAAGTGAATTCAACTTGAATTCGAACTCGGCTCCCTTTTCAAGCCGATATCCACTGCACCACAAAGCACAACCGTGTTCAATATAGGTCATTGATTTGGGACGAGAAACACGGTCTTGTACTGGGCATTTAAATTGGTACATTGTATTAGTCATAGCTAGTTTAGATTTGGTAGGGTTATTTGATTAGTGACTACAAGGATTGCGATTTTCCATTTTCTGTAATATATTATAAATTTTACATGTTTTTGAGGACCTAACGCAGAAATATGGTGTTTAAAATATTTCAAAATAGCATATTCGTACTACTTATAATTATTGTGCATCTGGTTGCAGTAAAATCTGTTGATGTTTTGTGTGCTATTTTTAATACTGATGTCCAGCCTTCGATTTTTCACTCGCCCGATTGACTCAGTCGATTAAAAACTTAATTGGGCGATTAAAGTTTATTGCTTTATTCGCCTGAGGTCGATTAAAAATCTCGCAATGAAACGTGTCCTTTCAAATATAGAAAAATCAAATCTGATTACTTTTACAACCCAAAAATATGCCATTGAAGATTTACAAGTTACTTAGAATGATCTACAATGATATTCTTGAACTCTTTGTTCTTATGCATGGCGCCTGAATTACGTCGAAATTTAAACGAAAGACAGTGATATCCCGCAGTCATTAAAGTAAGATCTGACAAATCGAATTTAGATTTAGATTTAGCTTTTATCGTCCCAGTCAGTGTAAATATTCGTTTAATTTAATTAACACTTCCAGAGTGGAGCCAAAATGTCTCTGTCGCCCGGATTAAAGACGCTCACAGATTTTTAGAAACTCGTTTAGAAAAACATTCTTGACTCAACATCTATATTTTCTCCACGCTTACGAAAAGGAAAAACGAACATTTAAAAGAAAGAAAGAAAGAAAGAAAGAAAGAAAGAAAGAAAAAAACGTATACTTCTTTCAACCACTAACCGAAAAATAAATTATACAAGTAAGGAATTTTTTTTATAGAAAATCTTTGAGACAATCAGATTTGTTATTTTCTTTTCATCTATGAGATGGTGGTTGTAGTCAAACAGAAGAAAGATACTACGAATTTAGGTACCTCCACTCAATTGCTAAAAACAAAAACAAAACAAAAAAAAAACGAAAACAAAAAAGCGGCATATCTTGATGTTAAAAGGGCTCAAACTTAATAAAAACAAAGTTTTATCATCAAAATGTTTATGTTATTATTAAGAGGAAAGATCAATTTTTTTATTATTTAAAAAAAAATTATAATCTTTTTTAACACGTTCGAAATTCTAATTAAAATTTCTTTTTTATTTTCCGTCAGCGATTCACGCTATGTTTAGGTGAGGCGACTATTAAATATGGAGTCAGTCGAGTAAAATGATTTTGGGGCGAATAAATTTTTCCTCGCACTCGACCGCTGGTCGAGTGATTTCTTTTTCAAATCTCAAAGGCTGCTGATGTCGTGTATTTTTTGTAAGAATAATTTTATTTGTTTATCAATGATGTAGTTGGGGAAGTTATTGTTAATTTACGTTTGTCATATGTGTTTTAGTTCGGCCAAAAATATTCTTTGAGAGGAGGAATTTTGGTGTGCTCTGTTTTAGAAGTTCGTTATCACTGTTCTTTTTATATCTTTCTCGGCATCGGCTATTATAGTTTAGTTGGGTATTTTTAGATAGATAATTAATAAATTTTTTGGTCTTTAGTTCTATTTTAACAACATGGAATAGAATTTTGTTATTTTGTTACACATAGACACACACACGCACAAGCACACACACACGTACACACACATCTCCGTTTTCGAATTGTAGAAAAATGCTAATACTTTTAAGTACTGTCAGTAAAAACTCAATTTCTGTACATTGACAGGCTACAGATATTTGAATTTTTGTATTTGTAGATACTAACCAACCATCAACCTCGTACGAGACGCGCAGCATTCTTTGAATTTGCAGACGGTAAAACCTTTTTTTAGAATTAAATTTTGTAGGCTCACTTTAGAATATTATAATATTTTTCTTCTTAAAAGAAATATTTAGAAATTGGAAAAATATATATTAATCAATAAGCTAGAGATTAATAAACCTAAATTTTAATACATTCATTCGGAGCCAACATTTTAATTAAAAACATGATCAATTCTTGTTTTGCTAACGAGTCATTCAGTGAAGCTTTGTTAATTTTGCCCGGTGGAGGAGGATTCTTGCTTGTTTTTAGCCCCTCACAGACGTTTTGGATTTACTCTGATCGCCCAGGTTTATTCTTGCGAAAGACTTGTGGTGTGGAATTGTAATGTAGGTTTTTTTCTTATTTTTTCCACATGTTTTTACACTATTTTTTAATTTTCTTTTTTCTTTTCATTTTCTGGGAAACAGTTTTACTTTTTTTAGTTTAATTCTTCTTTTGCATTTGATTTTTTTTGTGTTATATCGAACTTTTTTTTTCTTAAAAAATATTTGAAAATTTTTAATTTTACATATCTTTTTTTTTTCTTAAAGCAAAACTTTACTTTAAAAAATTATTTTTATTAAATTTTTCCTGCGTTCTTTATTAGTATCATTTTATTTTTCACCAAGTCTGTTTCGCGTATGTTAGTGTTTTTTGTTTGCAAACTGTGGTTGTGTCTCGGCCAAAATGGCTCAATCTTCTCATCATAATCCCAAGCCCATCGGTAGACAGGATCCCCCGAAAAGGACCAGTATATTATAATAACCTAAATGAGCAATATAAAACCTTATTCAAGGTCATAAAATTTTGGCTGTTACTTCTTTAATGGAGGCAGTCACAACAAAGACAATATCCCTGCTGACAACTGACGTAAAGCCGAAGAAATTGATCGGAGCTATCAGGGATGTGATGAAAGAGGCCCTAAAGAGCTTCAATATTGGAGCTAAAATGTTGGCATGCCGAAGTAACTCTATGTGGAAGATTTTGGAAGTCTTTGGCCGGAAGCATTCTCACCACGAAATAGGTAAGGATGCAGCCGAAAAACCCGGACTACTTTACGCTGGGTGCCCATGTACATCAGTGAAAACAATTTGGACGTGTTTTTGCTAACTATGGACGAGTCTAGGACGTCTAGGCAATAAATAGTAAAGCGGGCATTTCCACCAGCGACTTTGCTGTGATAGTGACAATGACCTGAAAGTACTTTTGGGCGTTCCCGACACTCTTACCTGTGGGGGCCATTCCATATAAGACATTGTTGAATATCGCCGCCCCCATTGCTGGGTCTGTGGTACTGTAGGGCACTTGTCCAAGGCGTGCTCCGGAAAAAACCCGATACCAACACTATTAACACCAAAAGAAGTACCGAGGACAGATAGGCACGACTAGACCCCCAATAAAGTTTAATAACTGAAAGTAAAGTTTAATAACTGGTAGCAAAGTGAATAAACTGAGCAGACGTTGTGCCGCTATTGTCTTTCTCTTTAGAAACGTGACAGGATATATATATATATATATATATATATATATATATATATATATATATATATATATATATTGTTACGAGGATGCATTTATATATATTAATAATAATAATGTGTAAAGAGTTGTAGTAAGGGATTTTATTGAGTCCTACTTATTATTACAAAAAAGTTTTAATAGAAAAAATAGGAATAAAACGTTTTGGAAAATGCCAGAATATTCCAGTAACATCGAGAGAATTCTAAATGTTCTAGAATTATGCAAATTAGGTGTTAGCCACCAGAAAAATAGGTTTTGGGAAGAGAGTAGTTAATTGTTAACAGGATTTGCTGAGATAATCAACTCCGGCCAGATTCGTGGATCTGTGCATCCATCCGAAAGAATCTCTAAGAAAAGTTGCCGACCAACTAAAACCCGGCAAAAAACCTCATGGAGCGAAAAGGGTAAATAGATATTTAGCACTTAAACTTCTTCACTATCTTAATTGGGTAAAGATACTTGACACCTTCTTTCCCTTTCGTAACACTTACCCGTCACTCTGCCAGTGGGAAACTTTGATTTCTACTTGCAAAATGCAAAAACTGTATATTTGTAAATATTTTTATTTAATGTTTTTGTAAATTAAATATTTGTATGTGATTTTTAACTCTGAGTTTTAGTCAATCAATCTTTTTCTTTTGTTACACTTAACACGTAACAATATATATATATATATATATATATATATATATATATATATATATAAATGCACAACGGTCTTTATTATGGTAGAGAGGATATTGAATAAATGTGGAGAGTCAATATCGCCTATAAGAGGAAGGGACAATGCATACACTAAAAAATATAACCGATGGTCTGAGAATATGTTTTAAGCTATGGTAAGTGAAATGCTCTTGTGACTATTCGTTCTCCCAATACAAGGACAAAGTGCCACTCAAGGTAGGGGATTACTGAATGGGATTTCATGAACGTAAGAAGGTGATAGTAACTTCAGGTTGATCTTAGACTTAGGTTAAGAGGTTAAGTTTGTAATTCTCGAGGAAGCTTCTTCGAGGGCGGCTACAAAGTAGCTGTTTTTAAGAAGCTGTCTGAATAGAACGTTCTCCTTACTAATGACATTTTAGCTGTGATGATCAGAATTGGTGCGCGGGGTTTACTTAAAAGAAGAGTGATGAGAAAGAGGAACAAGTTATATGGGGTGTCAGATAATGGATAAGAGAAGGATGAGAACATTGGTGTGGAGAGAGTTGAAGAGAGTAGAGTGGACGAGAAAGAGAACATGAGGGAAAGGATGCGAGTCATAGATATAAGAGATGGCAATTGACTTTACATTTAAATTCTTGAAGATTGTAGCTGTCAGGGAAGCAAGTATACGGAAGGGAATTCCACAAGCGGGAAGTGCGAGAAAAGAAGCTGAGGAGTAAAAGTTACGGTTATATTTTATTGGTTTCACTGTAAAAGGATTGGACCTAGTTGCTAGTCTAGTAGCTTGAGGGAGCACCAGAGAGCTAGGATCGTCAGAGGAGAAACCGTGAAAGTATTTGTAGAAGAAACACAGAGAAGCCACATTACGCTGGTGAGAAAGTAGCCGCAGCTGAGCTACCAAATTGCGGCTAAGACTGGGGAATTGGTGAACTAAGTTCAAATTCCAGTCGAATTCAAGCAAAGCAGTTTTACTGCCACCGGTGCGCAGGAGGTTACATAGGAGAAGAGTGACGAGAAAGAGGAACAAGTTATAAGGGTTGTCAGAGAATGGATGAAAGAAGGATGAGAATACTGGCGTGAAGAGGGGTGCATGAGAATAGAGTGGACGAGAAAGAGAACATGAGAGAAAGGATGCGAGTCAGAGAGATAAGAGATGGCAATTGACTTTACATTTAAATTCTTGAAGATTGTAGCTGTCAGGGAAGCAACTATACGGAAGGAAATTCTACAGGCCGGAAAATACGAGAAAAGAAGCTGGTAGAGTAGAAGTTGCTGTTACATTTTATTGGTTTCACTGTAAAAGGGTGGGACCTAGTTGCTAGTCTAGTAGCTCGAGTAAATTAATGCAGATGGGGCACCAGGGAGCTAAGCTCGTCGGAGCAGAAACCGTGAAAATATTGGTAGAAGAGACCGAGGGAAGCCACATGAAGCTGGTGAGAATGTGACTGCAGCTGAGCAGTCGGGATCGATCACATTGGAGATTCTCCGTTGGATGTTTTCAAGAATCCCGAGATGAATGGCAGGGGCACCCGACCAGATGTGACAGCAGTATTCAATACACAGACTGGCCAAGACAATAGCGAAAGATGAACGGAAGACATACTACATTTCTGTTTAGGGAAGATGGTTGTAGAGTGAAACATAATTAATCACTCACAAGGTTCCGTAGACGCTTTAAACTGGGAAAGGAGGACCGAGCAACAAAGTATGGCGGTTCCTCCTTTTTAAATATATTAAGACAATTTTTTTGTTTTATGCAATCCAAATCGTAAGGACCACTCAAGGTGGAGCTGCTGAGAGAAGTTAGGCATGAGTGTTAAGAGGAGGAAGTAAGAAGGGTTTTTTATGAGGATATGTAGCAGAGATAATGCTTATGAAAAGAACATATGTGAAGATTGGAATAATCGAAGAAGCATCCTCTGGGAGTTTGTTCTTGGGTATCTATCACATTTTATCTCAGTCTGTCCATATCTATCTATCTATCTATCTATCTATCTATCTATCTATCTATCTATCTATCTATCTATCTTATTCTGTTCATATCTATCTATCTATCTATCTATCTATCTATCTATCTCTATCTATCTCAGCCTGTTTCATATCTATCTATCTATCTATCTATCTATCTATCTATCTATCTATCTATCTATCTCATCTCAGCCTGTTTCATCTATCTATCTATCTATCTATCTATCTATCTATCTATCTATCTATCTATCTATCTCAGTCTGTCCATATCTATCTATCTATCTATCTATCTATCTATCTATCTATCTATCTATCTATCTATCTATCTATCTCAGTCTGCTCATATCTATCTATCTATCTATCTATCTATCTATCTATCTATCTATCTATCTTATTCTATTCTATCTATCTATCTATCTATCTATCTATCTATCTATCTATCTATCTATCTATCTCAGCCTGTTTCATATCTATCATATCTATCTATCTATCTATCTATCTATCTATCTATCTATCTATCTATATCAGCCTGTTTCATATCTATCTATCTATCTATCTATCTATCTATCTATCTATCTATCTATCTATCTCAGTCTGTCCATATCTATCTATCTATCTATCTATCTATCTATCTATCTATCTATCTATCTATCTATCTCAGTCTGCTCATATCTATCTATCTATCTATCTATCTATCTATCTATCTATCTATCTATTCTATTGTTTGAGTGCAGAGATGGTGGAAGACCATTAGAGGAGTAAATGCTCAAATTGGCACAAAGACAATGAAGAACTCTAATGCAAAACTCATGGTTACATGTGCTCTAGCTGATACTCGAAGTATCGATCGCTCTTCCAGGTTCAGCGACCAGGAGACAGTGCAAGCAGTTCAAAAACTCTTTACACTTACCCAAGAATGTCGATTCGACACGTATCAAGTGTAAATTATTTCTTTTCCCATAATATAAACTGTGATCCAGAAGGAGCTTCACTACCAATCACCCTCCGCTGCTGCTGTGTTGGTACGAAGATTTGTCTTAACTTTTTAAAAATATCCTCTGAAGAGATAACTCACGGCTTCCAATCGCAATGAGGATGATATACTCCAGTGATTGTAATAAAGGGTTCGATACGAAATTCCTAGCGCCTGAAGAAGGCCGGAGCGTACAACGGCCGAAACGTCGTACAAATGGCAACAAAGATGAGGTCAATAGTGCGAATAATGTAAATACAACAAAAAAGATATGTGCTATGTACAGTGAAGATGTTTTATTTAACAGAACTGTACGTATCTCATTCGCTAACGTTATAGTTGGTGATTATAGTCTTATTGATGAAGAACGCTCAGGTAGACCCCCACTCTTTACTACAGATTACAACCAAATCTAGACATCGTTTGAGAATAACTTGCATTACAAAATGCGGGAATTGACATAAACACTAAATATGATCTGAGAGAAAATATTTTTTTGAATTGCATTTCTATCTTTGATTTGTTGTATAAACGCAATGTACACTTTTTTAAGCAAATCGTGATGGGAGATGAGAAATGGATTGTTTACAACAATGTTCAGCGAAAAAGATCCAGCGGTAAGTAATATGAGCCAACTTCAGCCACCGTAAAAGCAGGTCTTCATTCCAAGAAAGTCATGCTGAGCGTCTGATGTGATTAGAAAGGAATCTCGTACTATGAGCTTTTGACAAGTAACCAGTCAATTGATTTTGAAAATTACTGCTTTCAACTGGAGAATTAGAGGTAGCAATTCAAGCAATGGTGTTATTTTTCCATCAGGGTAATGCGAGACCTCACGTTTCTTCGAGGACGCGGCAAAAATTGTTGGAGCTTGGTTGGAAAGTGTCACCCCCAACGCCATATTAACTAAACACTACTTCTTCGAATTTTCATTTATTCAGGTCCTTGTAAAATAGACTCTATGGTAAAAATATGAATTCTCTGAATGACATAAAAAACACCTTAATTAATTATTTGCTGAGAAGCGATCGCGATTCTAGGAAGACGGAATCTTTAAGTTAGAGAAAAAAAAGGAGAAAGGTTTAGCAACAAAAAGGTTCATAGTTAGTTGAATAAATATTTAATGACATAATTTTGTTTTGTGTTTTAATTTCCTTTGAATATCGTCATGAACTTTGCGCACAACCCAATAGATAGATTTGAAAGGTTTGGAGTGGATAGATAGGTGAGAAAACTTGAGAATAGATAGACAGATTGAAAGAAGCGAACATAATTAATATAGATAGATAGATAGATAGATAGATAGATAGATAGCATAATGAGTTGATAGATAGATAGATAGACAGACAGACAGACAGAATGTGATAGATAGACAGACAGATAGATAGATAGATAAATAGATAGAGAGATAGATAGCAGAATGAGTTGATAGATAGATAGATAGATAGATAGATAGATAGATAGATAGGCATAAGAAAAAATAGATAGAGAGCTGTACAAAAACTAAGACTGATAGACTTGAAAAACATAGATATAGATAGATACATAGATGTAAAAAGACTTAGAGATAAATATCTATCTATCTATCTATCTATCTATCTATCTATCTATCTATAAAATATGAAAAGAGTGAAATAGGTAAATAGAGAACTAACTATATACATATTGAAAACACTGAGGTTGATAGATTGTTGTGAAAAAATTGTATAATTAGTAAACATTGACATAGATCAACAGATGTGAAAATAGTTAGCTAAATAAATATGAACAGACTGAGATAGATAGATAGATAGATAGATAGATAGATAGATAGATAGATCGATAGATAGATAGAACATAAATTCTGCAATACCCACATCTTACTGATATACAGTCTCAGACCTTTGGTTGCTTAAAACAAAAACGAATGATTGATAATATGTTCAAAATATGGCAATATTAAATTAGGTAATATGAAAAGTGACATATCCGGCCAGTCAAGAAATTTTTGGCGTTTTTTTTTATTGCCTTGGAGAATCTCCAGACTTATTGAATACAGCCGAGCAACCTGAAAATAAAAATGTTAAAAAATATCCTCCCACTTCAAAAAAAGAAAAATGAAAAAAAAAAACAAACATTTCATAAGTTCTTAAGTAGGCAAAAAGCTAACATAAAACCAGAGTCAATGTTGTTTGCAACGCGCGTGCGCATACACAAACACACACATGCGCGCCCACACACAAATACATGCGCTCACACACACAAACACATGCGCGTACACACACACACACACACACACACACACACACACACACACACACACACACACACACACCTGTCACTGAAGAAGGAGATTTGCAAGTCGTTTATTGTAGAAAAACAAGTATACACGCTTTGAGCATGCGTGGGGAAGTTTGAAGAGCCTAACATCAATTTACGTATCTATCTATCTATCTATCTATCTATCTATCTATCTATCTATGTGTCTCGGAGAAAGTGAACTTAAGCATAGGTTGAAATTTTACTCTAAGCTGTGAGAGTATTACAACACACACACACACACACACACACACACACACACACACACACACACACACACACACACACATATATATATATTTAGTGTATCGAAGCAGCAAATAATTTTCTAAACATATACTGTTAAATAAAAGAGACAATGAATGTCTATTATGTTTAATCACGAGCCGTTCTAAACGTCGTATTTTGGCTTTAATTTCAATTGAAAATAAAGACAAAAATTTTCCAACATTTGGATAATTTTTTATTAATTTGTTTCTAAGCTTTCGGCTCACATGAGCCATCTTCAGAGAGGTTATTAAGACGGTAACACAATAACATCCACCATCAGCGACAATTTTATTTTGTATTGACATAAAACTCCGCTAGGCAACGGCAATAGTTACCAAAAATAACAAACGCAGCTCGCAAATTTGCAATGCTGTTCTATGACGTCACACCGCGTGATAGCGCGAAATGACAACAGAACTATGTATTCAAATGCAATGTAATGTGTTATGAGCGGATTTAAAAGTGGTTTTATTAAGTGTGGGTTGTTTGGATTTAATGTAGATGGCCTCCAATATCTGAAGGTTCTTTTTACATGTGTGTATGAGTAAGGATTATTGTATTGTTGACTAAAATCTGTCTGATATTACCTACATGTTTATGTCTTTCTGAGAAATGTTGTTTAATTGTACTCTGATCAGAAAGGTGACATGTGAGTCTACGGGAGAGCGTGGTTGTAGTAAAACCAATATATGTAGTGGGTTTATTATTAGTACCAGAGATACAATCTCTGAACAGGCATGTAAATGTAAATTACAAGTGGATAGTAATAATCAAATTAAACTCATTATATATTATAACAAATTAAAAACAATTGACCTCATAGTCTCTGATAATCCTACAAGCACTAAACTAAATTCTCTACAAAAAACCAGTATAGTGTACCAGTTTTCGATTTATCGCAACAATCATATCTGCTCTGAAATGTATCGTAATGTCAACAAATGTAAACATGTTACGGAAATTAACGATGATTAACGAAACTTGGTTATAAACAACCGACAATTTGAAATGATTTGTTTGAACATTATTTTTAATCGAAAACTGTGTTATATAGGCTTGATTAAAACCTCGTTTAGACTAATGGTCATTCGTGGTCGAGAGGTCTAAGACGTGCCAGATCACATGGTAGCTTAAACCTTTGTGGATAGGGGTCGCAGGTTCGAATCCTGCCGAATTACACACATTTTCGTAAAAAAAATATCGTAAATAATCAGGCCAGTAGATATAAATATATAATACTGTTTAATTAAAAATGTTTACTTAAATACGAGTATTGATAAAAAAATAATGTTCAAACAAATCATTTCAAATTGTCGGTTGTTTATAACCAAGTTTCGTTAATCTTCGTTATATATATATATATAAATGTAGGATGTGCGTTGTGGTGTAGTGGATATCGGCTCGGAACGTGAAATCGGAGAGCCAATATCCAATAACACAGATGTTATCTTTCAGTCACTGAATTGTCGGTAATGTGTACCCACTCCCTAAGGTATCTCATCACCAAGAGAATAAACAGGAAGTGTCAGCTCAGGAGAATGGGGTGGCCATAAAATTTGTCCCGAAATTAGATGAATTGGTTAAATTCAAAGTAAAATTCCTAAATTTGTGTTCTTTTTTCAGTTGTGATTTTTTTCTAAGTGTGATTTCTCTAAGTTCACACAAGTTCTGAAATTAAAATAAAAATTGAATATTATTTCTTTTGTCATAATATTTTGCATTAAATATATTATATATATATATACTAACATATATTGTATATACAATATTATATATTACAATATTTTTTCGTATCCTAAACGTAAAAAATGTAATTTCTTAAAAATTAATGGATTTAATCTATAATCTGGCGTCACTCTACTTATTTATTAGATAATGACGTTTTGGATCCGAAAATAATATAAAAGTTAACAGGTACTCTTTCAAGAAGAATGTATAGGCCGGTAAACATTTAATCTATTCAAACACTTGTATGCACAAAGATGAGATTTAGACTATTAGTATCACTCTTTACATATATATATATAGTCATCAACAGACAGATCTGTTTCGCTGTATCACAGCTCATCAGTACAGTACAGTTAGACATCCGATTGCTTCTAGCCAGGATTGAGACCCGACCGAATTGACATTAGTCGGCAATTCTTCCTCTGAGCTATGGGCGCTTGGTAAAGGAAGACGAACTTTAGCGTGATATATACAGTGTAAACACACGTCAGTAGCCGAGAGTGTTCAAATTCATTACTGAATGAACGATGCGTAGATGCGTGAATTAATACAAGTAAAAGGTTTGTCACTTAGATGATTCATGCTACCTTCAACATCACTATTCCAGAGTTTCAGATACGGACCTGTCTATCCCCTCGTCAGTGGGTATGAGCAATTGACTGCTTATACTGTGACACTATCTCCCGCGGTGATACTTTCCTTTGGTTGGTTTAAAACAACGGAGAGAGAAATCGATACTGGTAATGTTATTAGAGTTCTATTGCGTCACGCGATGTGAGCTTAGAAAAAAAATTATTATTTTTCAAATACTTCTAAAAGCCAGGAGCATGAAATTATTTTGGCAAAAAAATACATTTCTCGTCTTTCATGTTTGTATAAATTTCTCGTCTTTCATGTTTGTATAAATTTCGCTTCCTTCATGTTTGTATAAGTTTCCCTTCTTTTGGAGTTGAAATGTTGATTCCACTAATCTGAAAACGCGTAGACAAAACAAGGCCAAAATCAATGCTGAAATAGTCCAACATCTTACTGCCCACAAACTCTTCTCTGACAGGCAATATGGCTTCCGCTTTGCCAGGTCCACGGCCGACTTGCTAACAATCGTAACGGAGTACATGCTCCAGGTCCTTGATGAGTCTGACGAGGCTCGCGCGGTTGCTCTGGACATCTCCAAGGCTTTTGACAGGGTTTGGCACTCTGGCCTCCTATGCAAGCTACGGGGTGATGTTATTACCGGTCGCCTGCTTGACCTAATCCAATCTTTTTTAAATAACCGCAAAATGAAGGTCGTTTTGAATGGGCATGCCTCTTCATCCTACACCACGAATGCTGGTGTCCCACTGGGCTCTATCTTCTTTAACGACCTCCCAGGTGAGATCAGTTCCCAAGTAAGGCATCTACGCAGATGACACCACAATATACTCCCGCACCAGTAAGAAACCTATCGCGGCGGACAGACATAATCTCGCTGCTGACCTTGAACGGTATCTACACTCTGTGGTGAATTGAGGCAAGAAGTGGCTCGTCAACTTCAATGCCTCTAAGACCAAGCTGTTGTCTGTCAACCATCACAGGCAACCTCTCCTGCCTCCCATAAGCATGGATCAAGCGATTCTCCCTGAGAGCAACACACTACGCCTCCTCGGCCTTACCCTCTCCTCAGACCTCAAATGGAACCACTATATTGAATCCATAGCTAAATCTACTGCTAAGAAGGTTGGGTCATTATGTCGATCCAGTATGTTTTTTCCGCCTGAATCCATCCTGCATATATACAAGTCAACCATCCGTCCGTACATGAAGTACTGCTGCCATTTATGGTCAGGCGCCCCTGCCGTTCTCCTCAGTGTTCTCGACAGACTCCAAAGGAGAGTCTGTAAGGTGATAGGTACTGATCTGGCGGATCGACTGCAGCCACTTCCCCACCGTCGAAATGTGGCCTCCCTTTGTCTGTTTTATAAATACTTTCATTGCTTCTGCTCCCGTATTCTTGCTTTCCTGACGGCTACGACCTCCAGAAATTTAAAAGCAAAGTTAATACTCACCTACTAACCACTGGCCTCTAGCTCTCTCTCCCCTCCCCTGTATAAGCTTCCCTTTCTCTCCGCCCATGTACCTGTCATTGCACCTGCTTTCTCAGTTTTCTATTGTTCCTTTCTAACTAGCTTGTACTCCTCACTCTTTTCTAATTAATCTTTCTACACTTATGTAACCCCCTGCACATCAGTGGCGTTTCTGCCTTGCTCGGGGTGAAATGATTAAAAAAAAAAAAAAAAACTTAAGTCACTGGTGCCTCCTCAACAGGTGTTTACTCGTGCAACCAGACTGGCAACTCGGTCCCACCCATTCACAGTCAGGTTAGCCAAATTCAGACGACTATTCTACTCCTGTATCTTCTCTCGCACTTCCCGCCTGTGGAACTCGCTCCTATATTCTTGCTTTCCTGAAGGCTACAACCCCCAGAAATTTAAATGCAATGTCAATACTCATCTATTAACCACTGGACTCTAGCTCTCTCCCCACCCTCGTATATCCTTCCCTTTCTCTCCACCTATGTATCTGTAATCGCACCTGCATTATCAGGTTTCTATTGCTCCTTTCTAACTAGTTTGTACTCTTCACTCTTTTCTAATTAATCTTTTTACAGTTATGTAGCCCCCCGCTCATCAGTGGCATTTCTGCCTTGCTCGGGGTGAAATGATTAAAAAATAAAAATTTCAGAGTGATTTGTTAAGGTCACCCGAAGGCCAAGGCCGCTGGTGAACACAGCAGTCCGTAATAACCCGAGGTACGATGTGAGTTATCTCATTGGTCGAGCTAAAACTTTCCGCAAATCTAGTGGGTGGAGACCGATTTCATTGGCCGAAAACTGTGAGCCAGCTGGATCCCCAGAGAGGATCGAAATTGGTTATACAAATAGAAGTTCAGTTGGGTGACAGTTTGAGTCGGAGTTGAGAGCTACTGCCATCAGCACCACCACCGGCCGCCTCCGATTCGGCACATTCAGTCAGATTCCGCCAAGAACCCGAAAGAACTTTGCTGTTTTAGAAGTTACATAGAAAATTGGCAATCCTGATTAGAGAGAATTAATGAAAAAACTTTAATAAAATACGAGACGAGACTTTGGCGAAAATTTGCAAAGATCTGTTTATTTCAACGCTAACGAAACTTAGACAAAGCATTTCGTTTAACGATTGGAAGCTATGATGCTTTTGGCGAACTTTCTCTCTCCGTTGCAACCAGCATTTTAAACAACTGCATATCATTTTCGACGATTGTATATCATTTTCGACAACTGTATTCCTGGGAAAAGAAAGACATTGTTTATTTTCTCATATAAAAACATTCTTCGTAGCTCTCCCGGCGTGTTCGTGTTAATTTTTTTTGGTGCCGTGTTTATTTTTTTCAAACCACAAGTGTATACCAGTGTCCGAATAGGCTAAAAGATACGACTATTAAGATTGCAAGACGAGACCTCTGGGATCTAATCACAACGTGAGACAGTGGCCCGTTGTTGCAAAAGACGTCCTGTAACCCAGCTTTTGTGGCGACATCATCGGACGAGATCGTCACGACCGGGTGGCAGTGTCACAACGGGATCGTCACGACCGTTAGCGAGAACGAGCGTCACATTAGACAGCCCGGCCTGGGGCGTTACATTTGGTGCCGTTTCGACCAGGATCTGGACTGAGGGCAGCCAGCCGACCTGCTGTGTCACAATACAACTTGACTTTATTTTTTGTATGTACTTATCATTGGTGCAAGTTTTTTCCTACTGTATGTGTTTGTGCGTATGTATGTGCGTATGTGTATGTGTGCATGAGTCTCTGTGTGTGTGTGTGCGTGTGTGTGTGCATTCGCGTGCATCCGCTCGTCTGTGAGAATGCCTTTACATGCAGAATATTGTAATTATTTGTCCTTTTTTGTCGCATTTTGCTCGCCATTTTATGTCTATTCATTAACCTTTTCTCATTTTCTTACTTTTCTCTCTTTTATTTCATTTGTTGCCATTTGGCTTCCGGTTGTTTCAAAAATGGCTGTTCTCTTTAAGTTTTGATCATTCTAGTCTTTACTTGAGTTAGGAAAAATGTATTTCATTTTGTATATAAATAATTACTTTTAATGATAAGGTAAATGTTTACACATGTCTTCATATAGCCTTTATTTCGTTTTCTTATCTCATTTGTTCGTATCTTAAATAATATTCTGGTATTAAATGTAGGGGGCTATGTTTATAATTAAATTTTGATATATTGTTGTGTAAATTTCTATGTATATGTTTACATTCGTAAACTCACATGCATAAGAAGATATTAGTGCCTTTGTATATGTATGTGCGTGTGTATCCGGGCATTAATTTTGGTTTGTTCTTTTCAAGTTCCTTTGAAAGTTTTTTTCAAGATTTTTTGTATTTATTTCTGAGATGTGTAACTTTCAATATCTTGGAACTACTTCGAACTAGTGTTCCCATTTTGGTTGATATAGATGTTATAATAAACAAAACGTTTCGACCAGGTACCCACTGGTCATCATCAGGTGTTCATTGATTGGCTGATATGTATTATCTTGTTAATAACTGATTTCACAGGATATTTCACAATAATCAACAAGATAATCCATATCAGCCAATCAATGAACACCTGATGATGACCAGAGAATACTTGGTCGAAACATTGTGTCTATTATAACATCTATAGCAATCAAGATGAGAACAATAGTTCGAAGTAATTTCAAGATCAAGATTTTTTATGTAAAATTTTCTTTGATCCAAACCATTTTTTCTGGTTTCCAGGGACAATTTGAACATAAGTTACCAAGTATCTTCTGAGTGTTTTCGTCTTTAATAAATCATTATCTAAGATTTTTTGCGCGTTCATAAGATTATGTTCATTGATATGCATTATTTCTTTGGTGGTTTTTGAATGTTAAATGTTCGCAAGTCGGTCGGTCGGTGCCATGTGTGGTTTCTTCAAGTATAATGTCTTTACATAAATTTCTTTTTTATTTGTGAAATATATTTAGTCTGTTCCGAAATTGAAAAATATCATTGATGCTAAGTTTTATGGTTAAAGCTTCCAGTATTTGTAGCTGTTTTTACAGTGTATTTCGTATAATATTTGCATATTAACAAATGAAGAGGTATAATAATGGAGTGTTGTGTAAAAGGTGATTTGGCAGAAAAATGGTTAATATAGCACAAGAAACTGTATATAAACAGCTTTCTTTCCCATACTATGTGAGTGGCAAATTTGGCACTCCAGTTTATCATTTCAAGACAATATCCATCACACCACAACACACATTCTGTCTTATATCACAATAATCAACAGATAATACATATCTGATGACCAGAGTGTAATTGGTCAAAACGTATCTTTAATAGTCCCTATATCAGGTCTCAATCCTGGCTAGAAGCAATCGGATGTCTAATTGGACTGATGAGCTGTGATACAGCGAAACAGATCTGCCTGCTGCTGCTTATATATATATATATATATATATATATATATATATATATATATATATAGTACTGTGCCAAAGTATTAGGATAAGAACTATTTAATCTTTTATGGGGCATATTGACAGAGATTAAACAATCTAATTAAAGCAATTTTATTTGATTTACTCAACAATTTTTTTTTTTAATCATCTCACCCCAAGCAAGGCATTCCACCGCCACTATTGCGCATGGAGCTACATAGGGGAAGGTAAAGAGAAGGAGTAGTTAGACATAGGGAATGTCAGGAGGAAGGTGACAGATGAGTAAGGATAGCGAGGATGAGGGTTGGGCAGATGGGAAGAGTGCTTGATAGAATGGGAGCAGGTTAGTGTGTTAGGAGGTGTCTATTGACCTTACATTTAAACTCCTGGAGATTGTAGCCGTCGTGGAAGCAATCGTTTGGAAGAGAATTTCACAGTCGGGAAGTGCGAGGAAAAAATGCTTCAAGAAGAAAAAATACTTGTTACAAAATAAATTTAATATTTAGTATAATTGTCTTTTGCTTCGATCACAGCTTTCATTCTGTTAGGCATTGACATTACAAGCTTCTTCAATGAATCTAATGGTATCTCCTGCCAAGCAGCTTGTATTTGTTCCCAAGGTGTGTTTTGTGAAGTAACAGTATATTTATCAATTTTTTTTATCCAAAATATCCAGAAGATGTTCAATAGGATTGAGATCAGGGCTTTGGCGGGGGGGGGGGGCAATTCAAATTCGGAAAACTTCCTTCCTCTTCCTTTTTAGTTAAATAATTCTTACAAAAGTTCGGCTTTTCACGCTATATTTGAATTTCAGTGAGTGCTTTTAGGAAAATCACCCTTGTCTTAATACTTTTGCATACTACCGGTCGTGTGCAAAAATGTTAGGACAGGGGTGATTTTAAACTATTTTGATGCCTCATAAAAGATAAAATAGTTCTTGTCCTAATACTTTTACACAGTACTGTATATCAGCCAGGATGAGAACAATAATTTGAATTAATTAATTTTCGTTGTTATTTTTCTAGCGTTCTAGTATTTCCTTGAGTAAATGTATTTCATTTTTGACATAAATAATTAATCTAAACTTATCTATAAATGGAACTTTGTCTGTGTGTGTGTCTGTATGTGTGTCTCCGAAACGGCTGAACCGATTTTCTTGAAAATTTACACAGTTGTACTATAAGCGTCTGCGAGTTTTCTTAGCTAGGTTTTGTGTCGAGGTACCCCAGATAAATATCGAAAATCAATAATAGAAAAAATCGGGTTATAGAACGAGTGGTCCGATTTTAATCAAATTCGATACACTCATAGACAAAGGCATAATAAACGATATTCAGAAGTTTCAATGTTGCAGTTCTTATAATAGTGCAGAAAATCGATAATATATATATAAAAGGCAAGATGTTTGTGTGTGTCTGTTTATCTGCCTGTATGTCTGTATTTTTGTCAGCCCTTTTATTTTAGCTTTTGTTTCGGGTTCGGCTCTAAGTAGGTATAATTGTAGTTCTTAGTCTCTGCCATGATACCATTTACTCAGAGGACTTATTTAGCCTTCAAAATTCAGTTCACGACGAAAAAATCTATTTGATATCGATACCAGGAAATCAAAAGTTAACTTACATCAATTCATTTTTCTTTCAGTCTACGGCTTTGCTTTAACTGGAAACAGCTATTGCTTTTTAGTCTTTCGTGCCAACGTCCAAAGAGTCTGAAATCCAGGACCATAGATTAGTTTTAAAGCTTTCATTACACCCGAGCAACGCCGGGCTATACTGCTAGTTTTAATGCATAAAGGATATGACAAATATTTACGTATATCTTTAATTGGCCATTATTTTATTTCCTTATCTGATTTGATGGTATCTTAAGCACTATTCGGGTATTAAATGTCGGAGGTTATGTATATAATTAAGTTTTGATGTGTAATTTTTTGTGCATATGCACATATTCATACGTTTACGCACACCTACACAAACATACAAATACATACACTACGGCCATAATAATTGGCCACCCTAGTGTTTAAAAAAAATGATGTATTTCATACTATTTTTTAGTATTTATTGCCAAATAAATAATTGTAAATGAAAATAGAATGGTTCTTTTGTTAATACTGCATAATAACATGTGCATCACATGGATTTATAAATATTTAATAATTGCCTATATTGCAGTTTTAACAATGAAAAGATGAAGAAAGTTTCGGGTGATTCAGACGAGTTCATCTTTGCTTCCTTGCCTTGTAAAATTTTGCAAAGTAATAATAACAAAAGAACCATTCTATTTTCATGTAGAATTATCCAATATTAAGCAATAAATATTAAAGAATAGTAAGAAATACATAATTTCCTTAAAAAAATCTTGGGTTGCCTAATACTTATGGCCGGTAGTGTACATGGTTAAATAAAGAAGACAAGAAGAAATCTATATTTTTCTCACCTACGCGTTTCGTTCTGTGATGGACTTTTTAAAGACAAAAAGGGCTACTGAACAGTTTTTGTCAATAAAATTTAATTTGGTAATGGCTTATTTTAACGTAACATAACCTAGCTTCAGAAGTGACAGATGCGAACTAGCTAGAACCTACAAAATATATTTACTCGAGATTCACACACAATTTCTCTCTGGCCTTGAGCCATGCTAAAATGGTACCTTAGAATAATGCAGTAAGCATCAGTATCAAACTACTCTCGGATAACGAGGAAAAAGTGAGATATTCCGTCGGAGTTAAGGACACTCAGAATTGGTATAGATATTTTGCCCTTGAAATCAACCGTTAAAACTATAAGCGATCATTTCTGTTGTTCAAAATTTTATGCCTCGTGAAAAACCTTCCAGTCGGAATTAATGGAGAACTTACAAGCACCTTTCCAGCCTCCTTGGTTTCATACTAAGTGGGTCATTCAATAAATAAGGTGAATTTTTCGGTATAAAGACTTCTAATACAGATAGAAACTTACTTGTTTTTATTTTTCAGCTTAGTCTCCCAGCGGTGTCACACATTTTTCCCATCTGTGCACAAGCTTCCGTATTTCCTCAATGTAAAAATCTTTGGACTGATGTCTCAGCCAATTGCTCACAGCACTTTTGACTTCATCATCACTTTCAAACTTCGTGCCCCCCGTGAACGCTTTCAAGAGCTTAAACAGGTGAAAGACTGAAGGGGCGAGGTCTGGGCTGTAAGGGGGATGAGGGAGCAGTTCCCAGCTCAGCTCGTTTAAGGGTCTGCACCGTTTGGGCTGATGTGTGAGTCCTTGCGTTGTCTTGATGCAAGAGGACCCCATGTTACCCTGATGACACTTGCGTTTGTTCAACAGATAGGCTCAAAGTCCTTGCAATGTTATCCACTGTCACCCTTCTGTCAGACTGAATTAGGTCATTGACTGATTCGATCACCTCAGGAGACCTCACTTCTGTAGGCCTCCCTGGCCTGGCTTCATCCTCAACACTGCTCCGTCCTTCTTTAAACAATTTAGCCCACTTGTAGACATTTATTTGGCTGAAACATGTGGCACCATACACAGTTGACATTCTCTTATGAATTTCAACTGGTTTGCACCCTTCAGCAACCAAAAACTTGATAACTGACCTCTTGAACAGAGGTCAGTTATCAAGTCCTGGAGCATGCTTCTTGGTCGGCCATCTTTGTTAATTTCCAAAACTCTCAAATTTTTTTCAATCTCCCCTCAAAATTAAATCCCTTTGAAAAAGAAGTAAAGGAAAAAAATAAAATAAGGAAGCTTCTATCTGTATTAGATGTCCCTATACCGAAAAATTCACCTTATTTATTGAATGACCCTCGTAGAAGTCCTTATACCAAAAAATTCACCTTATTTATTGAATGACTCTCGTAGAAGTCCTTCTACCAAAGAATTCACCTTATTTATTGAATGACTCTCGTAGAAGTCCTTATACCGAAAAATTCACCTTATCTATTGAATGACCCTCGTATGATCGAAGAAAACTCTGATCAATATTAGCTCGTATTTTCACCATTAAGTTGTCAGAACTAGATCACACGGGAGATCATCTGAATGACCGAAGTCAGTAGACACGCCCATACACCTTACGGATGGGTGTTGATTTTTTCCACTTTGGATCTTGATGGCATTAATGATATTCTTTTTCTTGATCCCGTCACGGAATACCTTCATTCCCGATTTTGACATTGACGCCGTACGCAAGGGCACACCAACATTCTTTGCTTTGAAGATTGATTTGAAAAAAGTATTTATATTTGAATCCTTCCGTGAAGCCTTTTCTCACAATGTTACTGAAAAGTAGGCGTGCATTAACAGTTGGCTGAGACAGGTTCAGATCAGAATAGACACGTTAGACGGTGTCACGCAACGTGCAACTCCGTTTAGTTCACAAGCAACGTTAGAATCCCTAGTTTCAGCGTGGGATGTGCCGGCTCGTTTAGCAGCCGCTATCTAACTATAGTTTCTTGTCACAGAATTCATGAACTATAATTAAGTGTATGGTCTACCACATATATATCAATCTACACCCCGATTCATCATGTCGAAAAAAGGTACTATACTTAAAAAAGAAAAGCTTGTTTGAAAGAGAAATTATAAAAACACTCATTAAATGTTGATTTATAAGAGAGGCAAAAATAAACTCTCGCTTCTCATAACAAACACACTTTTTAACGTGTTTAGCGAGATTTGTGATGGTCGATAAATAATATGTAGCGATAAATAGTATTTTTGTGTGGCAAATTTTTTTTACTCCATTTTCAATGGGTGTGAAATAGAAAATGTATGAAGTCATAGAAGTATGAGAAAGATGAAAAAATTTAAGCGGAACGTTTTTTCTTTTTCCCCAGATGAAATCCTTCAGTCGAACTTTTGGCATGGTTGCCTTTGAAACTGAAGCTTAGATCTGTCTGGCAAACCTGTCTAAACAGATAGGTTGTCAAGTAAATGAATTTTCGTCCAAATCTATGTACATATTTTTCTTCATGGTTGCGCACTAAATACGCTAGATGATTTTCTTCTAGTAAAGTTCATCCACTATACGGCTTAAGAGCCTCTGAAGGTAGAGGCTTAATCAATGAGACATTGGTATGAACGTAAGAGTAGGTGGTTGCAAGTGGAGATGATGTAGATGAGGAGAAGATGGTTGTAAGTGGAGATTATACGGATAAGGAGTATAGATAACTGTTGTGGGATCTCCCCTTTTTCTATGATAATGAACTCGAGTATACATATACTCTTGCCATAGTGAGATACGGGAGAAATCCGTAGGTTACCGTAAGATACCGAACGATACCGAAGTTGTACAGAGTAAACGCGTCAGTAGTCATAGTAGCTCTGAGCTCCACTCAGCCAGAATAGTATTACACAGCACCCGTCAGTTCCGACGTTGACATACTAATTCTAGCACGGCTTCACTTCAAAGACTTATATATATATATATATATATATAGTCATCCGCAGACAGATCTGTTTCACTGTATTACAGCTCTTCAGTACGGTTAGATTGCTTTTTACCCAGGATTGAAACCCGACCGAATTGGCGTCAGTCAGCGATTCTGAGCTACGGGCGATCGGTTGAAGAAGGCAGACTTTTTTAGCGTGTATGTTATCATTATACATGCCCAATAGCTGAGAGTGTTCTAATTCATTGCTGAATGAACGATGCGTAGATGCCAGAGTAGCTACTGTTTTTCAAAGTCCACAATTCTTCCAGAGTGCTCAATCAGTGTGTGAGAGCGTAAATCTTTATGTTTAATATAACTTATTTTTCTATCTCAAATATCTGTTTTGTTGCTCATTATTTTGTGTGCTTCCTAACCCGGAATCCACAACAATAACAATTAATCTTTAATTTAAAATGGTTCAGGTCGGGAATACAAAAAAAAAAAAAAAGAAAAAGCACACCAGAAATTTAAATACCTGGGTAGTGTTAGAACGGGAAGTGCGACACTGAGATCCGAAGGTGAACTGGGATTGCCAAGGATGCATTTTAGATGCTGAGTAGGGCGGAGAGAGAGAGAGAGAGAGAGAGAGAGAGAGAGAGAGAGAGAGAGAGAGAGAGAGAGAGGAATGTTGGACAATCTTCTCAGAGATGAAGGGGAGACTTGAAGCAAACGAAGTAATGTTATACAGAAAGATATTAAGGATATTGTGAACCGAACATGTGAGCAACAATGAGGCTCAGGAGAGGATGGAAACGAAAAGGAAACTAATACTTAACATCAGGAAAAGATAGATGAATTTCCTGGTACGTATAATGAGGAAGGAGGGCTTGAAGAATCTTATACTCACAGGTCAGATAGGGAGAAAGACAGACAGCGAAAAGCAACGCATGACATACTTGATTGGCTTGAGCAAATGGATGGCAGAGTAAAGTTTGGGAAGAGTAACATGAGAAACCTTGCAAAGAGCTACTAGGAATAGAGCGATGGGGAAGGCCATGATCATCTACGTCCTGAAGGGACATGGCACATAGAAGAAAAATATTCTGGTGTAGAGATTTATCGATCCCGACTTGGCAGCTCGGATACAGTTACTTTCTCACTGGCGCAGTGTGGCTTCCCTGTGTCTCTTCTACAAATACTTTCACGGCTTCTGCTCTGATGAACTTAGCTCACTGGTGCCTCCTGTATATGAATTTACTCGAGTTACAAGATTAGCAACTAGGATCCACCCTTTGACTGTGAAACCAATAAATTGTAAACGCAAATTCTACTTCACCAGCTTCTTTTCTCGCACTTCCCGCCCGTGGAATTCCCTTCCATTTACTTGCTTCCCCGACAGCTACAATCTCCAAGAATTTAAATGTAAAGTCAATAGTCATCTTCTATCTCATTAACCGGCATCTTCTCTCTCATCCTTCTTTTTATGTCCACTATACTCTCATCAGTATTCTCATCCTTCTTCCACCCACTTTCGGACACCCCCTATAACCTGTCACTCTTTCTCATAACATTCCGCCTCTGTAACCGCCTGCAATACAGTGGCAGTAAAGTGCCTTGCTAAGGGCGATATGATTTTAAAAACAAAAGAAAAAAGTATAATCTAGAGCAAGGATCAGCAACCTTTTATTAACTTTGTACTGACTTAGGGTTTTAAAATCATTTAATATATGTATTTTTATACAAGTCAAGGTCAATATACCTTTTCTACAATATATCTTATATAGTAATATATACAACAATATCTAAACTACATTAACCCTAGAACACTAACCATCAATTAAAATTATACCACTACTGTAATATAACAATCTAGGCCCACCCGAGGAAGTGAGGAAGCGGGGGCGTTTTCCGGCCGTTGAAAGGAACGGATGGTTGTTTGACCTTATTTCCGGCAGTAGCGGAAATGGCTACAAGAGGCAAACAGAACAGGTGTCTCTGAGAATTACGTGGGCGTGCGTAGGCGAGGCAAAAAATCGGAAGTACCGGTTTGGAGATAAAAAGACCTTGGGCACGGATTTCACGACAGACGAGTCTAGACAGAGGCAGACAGAGGAGCAACAGATACGACGACACCCCCCGTCAACCCTGGGAAGCGCGCTCTCACTCTCTGTTCACTAGGCCACACGGTCCATCGTTCATTAATAAAAATATCACTTGATATATTTTTATATATACAGACGTGTTTGTTGTTTATTGATATACAACAGACTAATCATTTTGGTGCCTAAGTGACTTGGTTTTGAAACAACAAAACAGATTGATACGAACATTATTGGGTTTACCACGACAACGATTGAAAATTCAACAGACTTGAAATTTCCGGAATTAAAACTACCGGATAGAAGACGAAAATAGTAAACAACCGGACGACAGCGAGGAAGGAAGAAAAAGAAAAAAAAGAAGACGAAAATATATAGACAGTCAGCCAAGGTAGGTGTCTCTTTGATTGATAGTGTGTGTGTTCTGCTCGTGTTTATAGTAGGTCTCGTTAAAAAAAAAAAAAAAATGGGACAGCATACTTTTGCCGATCTGACCGTAGAAATGAGAAATATGGATTGTTCGGTAGAACGGAGGTGGTGAAACAGACTACATGTAGGGAGTAGCGCATTAGGTTTGGGGTTGACGGGGAGGAGTGGGGTGTTAAAGTTGACGGGGAGGAAGAAAGTTGAAATATTTGCCTGTCTGTAGGTGTAGGGCATCTGAGTTGGTGATTTGTTTTTTCCTTTTTTTGTTAATATTTTACCATATATGTGAAGTGAGTTTAAGTGGATAATTGGATTAACTTGTTGATAACAATGTTTTCTTTGGTTTGTGCAAGAAAATAGTTAATACTTCGTAGAATAAATATTTAATGAAATAATTTTGGGTTGTGTCTTAATTTTACTTAAAAAGCGGCATGAACTTTCCAGACAACCCGATAGAAATATTGACGAACAACTATTCTCAATGTGATTATGAAGGTCAGTTGTATGGTTGAAATAGTTGAGTTTTTCTGACCAGTACTCGAGCCGAATTAAAAAAAAAACAAAAAAAAACAATCGATGTTCTACGTACACAAACTTTCCCCAATTGGAGTATTAGCGTAAAATGACCCTCTCCATTTTCTCCATTTGGCCTTGTATTGCATGAACTAAATCAAAATTGGTAAACATTAACAAATTATAAATGTAGCTGAATGCTACCACAATAGGAAAATCAGAGAAACGAAAGGGTTCTTTAATTTTGATCTCGTCAACAGAATTTGTTCGTAAACGTCAATTTGTAATCTTTACACAGATATTGTCAAAATTTAAAAATGTTTGTGTTTTGCGTGACATTTCTACAGCATAGAAATGACTTAAATGTTATCGAGAGTTTAAAGTGTAATTTTAATTATGCGGTTAACAACAGCCAACAAAATCGCCAATTATAAATATATCTCAACATCGTTGCTTGAAAACAACTGCATTGTTTGGTTATTTCTTTGCGAATACACCGATTATATATATTCTTAAAACATTCACCCGCGTCTCAGTGTTTCGCGATATGAGTCAGATATTGAAAAGATATTTTGTTATCAATATGGTGGAATCGGATTATTTGGGGAGATTTGGGAAAATTAAATTAAAATCTAAAACTTATTTTTATTTACGTAAAAGTACTTCACTTTTATGCTTTTGTGCAGGTTCCCATAAATTCAACATCCTCTGTGAATTTTCATTTATGTGACTTGGGAAATATCTTTTGAAGATATATTAATTTCTGAAAACTAGTAAATACCTTGGAACAGGTAGATATGGAAAGATTTAGTGAAGGATATGACGAACTCCCGAAGAAGTTGACGATAGGAGTCATTGCTGGCGTGGTCGGCGTAATAATAATCCTGGGAATAATAGCCAGGAAGCGGATTTTTAAGTGTAAAAGAAGCAACAGTGCTTCGGAAAAGGAAATTGAGTTATCCGCTGTGAATAGTACTCCGGGGTCAACGGGCGTTCAACACTCTGCGTTAAACAGAGAGATGTCAACAAATCAGATATGCTTGGTTTCGAATCCAGAGGAAGTAGTTCAGGGAATGAAAAGCATTGTGCAAACTAAGGAACTACGAGTCACGGGTCCATTTTTTTAGACTAAATTAATATCCTCCACAGGTAAATTGCATGCGGATTAACGTTGGAATCAGGGTAATTTTCTTCATTTTCTATTGAACATTTCTCGGTCAGACTATGAATGATATGTACGGCAAATAATGACCATTTTTTTCTGTGTTCAAACATAGTATGTTTGAAATTAAATTAAATTAAATGAGGTTACGTGGTAACAAAACTCAGGCAGAGACACGCATGGTGTTGGTCAAAGGTCATTTACTCGATGTTAGTTTAGAAACTTGGGCGCGGTTACCGCCTATAATCATGTGGGTTATGCATCGAGGGGTCTACGCTTATGGACAGAGTCGAGAAAGAAAATGAACATTTTTAAGAACTTTGCCCAATTCTGTGAAAATGGATATTAAAAAAAAAAAAAAAAAGAAAAAAAAAAAGAACAATGAAACATCGAGCTGGTAGAACAATTTTCAAGATGGACACGAACATTGTTGGGTTGCCGATGTAGGCTCCCCTATTTTTTTGTTGTTGTTGTTGTTTTGTTTGTTTCGACACATGTTTTATACAATTGTAGGGCTTGTGTGGCATGGGGAGGAGAGTGAGGATGTTGCACTTAAAATGTTCTTAGGTGAACATTTTGGAAAATGGGTGGGCGAGGAATGTAATATAACAATCTAGGCCCACCCGAGGAAGTGAGGAAGCGGGGGCGTTTTCCGGCCGTTGAAAGGAACGGATGGTTGTTAGACCTTATTTCCGGCAGTAGCGGAAATGGCTACAAGAGGCAAACAGAACAGGTGTCTCTGAGAATTACGTGGGCGTGCGTAGGCGAGGCAAAAAATCGGAAGTACCGGTTTGGAGATAAAAAGACCTCGAGCACGGATTTCACGACAGACGAGTCTAGACAGAGGCAGACAGAGGAGCAACAGATACGACGACACCCCCCCCGTCAACCCTGGGAAGCGCGCTCTCACTCTCTGTTCACTAGGCCACACGGTCCATCGTTCATTAATAAAAATATCACTTGATATATTTTTATATATACAGACGTGTTTGTTGTTTATTGATATACAACACTACTAACCATGGGCAATCATACCCGATTTTGAAAATATAAAAAAATATTAAATATAAATCCTTGTTTGAAATATTTTACTTGCAGGCACTTCATACTTCGTACATTGAGATAAAATTAAAAGGAACTGAAAAACATATTATTTAGGTAAGATAATCAGGTACTGAAAATGGTAATTAAAAATAGGAAAATTTGCGCTGGGTGCTATATAGGCATGGTGAGTGTTCTAGGGTTAACAGAAATAAACTGTTTTTAATAATATTTTTATTTTTAGTTATTATTAGTAATAGAGTCTTTTCCTTGCATGGTCCTTGCAAACTGCTCAGTATCGGTGGCATATTTTGTTACTTTGAGTTTTACACAATTTTCTAAAAGTTCAGGTGTTAGGCAACTTCGTTGTGGACTTATCACTGCTTTTCTGTGAGAGAAAATATGCTCTCAAATATAAGTTGAAAAGCCGAAAGAAGAACAAAAGAAATTTTCTTCAAACAGATGAAATATTCCGGGTTGAATGTCCAACAGTTGAGAGTAGCAGCAGACTTTTCTAAATTTTCGTCTTCCAGAAACTTTCTTAATTAGTTCAACAAATTGTGCCATTGGAAATTGCTTGGTAGGCCACGTTTGGACACGCGTACAGTAGGTTGCCGACTCCTGGTGTAGTGGGTTACTGTTAAAATGGTTATGCTGAATTAGGTGTAAGTTATGAATGAAAAAGGAGTTGGTAGAAAGTGAAGATTAGGAGGATAAGGAGCATAGTTAACGATTGAACCTTCAGTTGATGAGGTTAAGATTATAGTATCCCAGAAAGCATCTCCACGGGAGTCTAATTACTTGGTTTCAAATTAATCTGAATAGAGCCTTTTCATCACAAATATAATTCGAACGAAATGCGGATGCTTCAACTTCGTAGAATTAACATGTTATATTCTAAATGTGAAGGTCTGAAGGTGTCAAATGGATCTTAACCTAATATTTGCGATTGAAATAGTGATATAGTAGCGACGGGTTTGCGATGTTGCATTTGCTGATGGAGAAATATATCTTTTATTGCAAAGACATTTTCTGGGAAGTATTGTGAAATCCAACTTCCGGGGAAGTATTGTAGAATCCACCTTGCAAATGTTTAATTAAAAAACCAAATACGAAAATTTACCCCTCGCATAATATATGGACATTTACTCTACTCCCCCACTGGAGCGAGATGTAACACAAGGTCGGTTTTTAATGTGGGGAGCCCCTAGCATAAAATATGATTGAAGAAAAAGTTCCAGCGACAATTTTTTAATCACACGTAATGATATTTGCTGATGGAGAAATATATCTTTTCCTGAAAAGAAACTTTTTGGGAAGTATTGTGGAATCCACCTTCCGGGGGAGTATTGTGAAATCCACTTTGCAAATGTTTAATTAAGAAACCAAATACGAAAATTTACCCCTCGCATAACATATGGATATTGTTGTGAGGTCTCCCTTTTTTCCAGGATAATAGACTCGTCTAGAGTATACATATACTCCTGCATAGAAGCAAGACACTAGACATCGAGAGATCCGCGAGATAACGACAGATACCGAGACATACAGCGTCAGTAGTTCATAGTATCCCTGGGCTCCATTCAGCAGAATATTATTATACAGCACCCGTCAGCTTCCGACCTGGACATACTAATTCTACTACGGTTTCACTTCAGAGACTTGTATATTTCCTTCTTACTAAACCCGTATTCCTGAACCACTAACCCTAGTTCAAGCTTGTATCCTTTACGTTAATATACTTATTTTTCTATCTCAAATTTTGTTTGCTGTTCCTTTATTTTGTGCGGTTCCTTTTCCGGAATCCACAACAAATATTTACCCTACTGGATCGAGATGTAACACAAAGTCGGTTTTTAATGTGGGGACCCCCTCGCATAACATATGAGTGAAGAAAAAAGTTCCAGCGACGTAATGATATTGAATGATTTGTGCAAACTAAACGCCAAAATATCAGACGGCTAATTTTAAGAATAACCATCTCTGATTGGTCTATTAATCTTTCTAATCGCAAATGCGAATGATTCAACTCCGTAGAATTAACATGTCATGTCTTAGCTGTAAATGTCTGGAGTTGTCGAATGAAGCTTAACCGAACATTTGCGATCGAAGTACCGATATAGTAGCGACGGGTTTGCGATGTTGCATTTTCTGAAAAATATATCTTTCCTCGCAAAGCTGAGTAAACAATTTCTTTATAACTGAATCAAGCCTGAAAAGGGCAGATTGAGTAGTTCCTGCACAGATATGACATGAAAAATTACTTTTAGTCTAATCTGACCCGTGTATATATAAAATTTCCTGGAACGAAAAAAAAAACGCGTTAACCGTCTTTTAAGCATCTTTATATATATATATATAAATTCCTCTTAAGATCTGGAGTCCCAATAGACATTTAAAGGTTGAGGCCTCGTTAAGACTGCAACCGTTTACTGGAACGTGAGAAAACTCTTACAGGTGATAATAAAACGATATTAGCTCGTTCTTTCTTTTTTTAACATTGACCTGTCAGAGCTAAATCATGCGAGAGATCTGCTGAAAGGCTTCGATCATTTTGTTTTTTGAAAGTGCTTAAATAAATTGTGATATTATCTGCATAGAAGTTGACTAATGTTCTGAGAATGTTCATGAGCAGGTCGTTAATAAAAAAGCTGAATGTTGTTAAGATTGATGGGAGTGCTCATTAATAATTTGTCTTGGATAGAGAGACCCGAAAATTGACACATTAATTCCCTTTTTCTACATAGCTTCCACCCAGAGTCTCTCATGGTTTAATGCATTTGTGGAAGTCTTTCTTGCAGAATTTCGCATGTTAGGAATGGAGCCAGGATAGGATATCATTAATCAAGGTGTTGTCATTTTGGCAAAGTCTGTTTTTCAAATATAAGTTAATGTCGGGAAAAAGAAGAAAATAATGGCGTCAAGTCAGGAAGATGAGGGATGATGGGCTGGATTTAGGAGGTACAATAAGGTACTTTTATCTGTAAGATATGGGAATTTTGTCTTGGTTAAAAAAATACGGAGAATTTTGCAAAGCATCGATTTTAATGATTTATTTTAATCTTTTTTATCAGCAATGAGGAAAATACTTTACATGTTTTTCGTTGCAGAATTCGGTTCACGCTCCACCCATGTCTATTGAACAGGTTAAGAAGCTCATCCCTTGTTCCCTGTTTAGGATGTGGTTTCCGGCTTTCTCTTTTCCAATCTTCTCACTTTGTTTTTTTTTTCAATTGGAGTAGATAGATGTATCTATCGCCCAGTTCACACTCCACCCATGTCTATTGAACGGGTGAAGAGGCTCATCCCTTGTTCCCTTGTTCCCTGTTTAGGATGTGGTTTCCAGCTTTCTCTTTTCCAATCTTTTCACTCTTACGTAGCCCCCTGCACATCAGTAGCGTTACCGCCTTGCTCGGAGTGATACGATTAAAATATATATATATATATATATATATAGTCATTACAAATATATTTCGGGAATATTTTCAATATTAACTGTTGTATCATTTGGGTCTGAAGAGCCGCAAGGTCATCTAGCGGCGAAATACGTATTACCCATAAAATTGTAGTATATCTAAATATTTTTCTAAATTATTTTACTTTGTTAAATTAAATAAATGAATTTAACATGGAGTTCTTTTGAGTTCGTCTCTATCGGAATTTACCTGATGAATATACCAAATATTCCACTTTACACACACACACACACACACACACACACACACACACACACACACACACACATATATATATGACTAATATATTATGCTCTCATTACGACTGGGTTCTCTAGAGAAGAAAACTTTAAAAACAGTTTCCACTTCTGCAATTTACGCGTTACTCTTGAACTGAGTTCTTTCGGTGACAGACGAGTGTATACACTGTTTATATATACAACACATTAAAATTTCCTTTTACTGATTCCATGCGCCTATGGCTTAGGAGGTAGCAACTCCGACTGACACCAAATCGGTCGAGTTTTGATCACGGCCAGAAGCAAGTGGATGTGTCTTTGCCACACCGATGAGCTGTGATACAGCAAACAGGTTTCTATGTGGATGAATAATATATACATATAGAGTTTAAGTGCAAAGAATTTGTCATTTTAACTGAGCAGGTTCATGTCTTCTAAGTTTTGTGATGACACCGTTATGATTCATTCACTCATCGGAGCAAGAAAAAGAAACACAGCCCCGATGAGTGAAAACATCATAACGATATCATTACGAAACTTCGAAGTTGGCATGAACCTGCTCAGTTAACGTGACTAATTGTTGGTGCTAAAACTATCAACGCTTTATCTTTACCAAGCATTTTGCGATAAAAGCCTGCTTGCCAACAAAAAAAGCAACAGCCCCGGCACATTACAAACCAATATTATATATATATATATATATATATATATATATATATATATACAAGCTTGTATATATATACTCTAATATATATATATATTGTTCCTTAAACGATAAAGAACAGAATTTATATTTACTGTTAGCGCAGGTATATGTATAAAATTCCATATATATATATATATATATATATATATATATATATATATATATATATATAGTTATTAACCAGTTATTGGTCAGGGTCAAATGAGAGCAGTAAACAGTTGTATTAAAAAGTGCTCTTAGAATAAACGCCTGGAGATAGCAAAAGATTAAACCAAGTTAGCGTAATTTATATATATCGTGTCGGAATACGTGTTTTTTTGTTTGCAGCAAAAGCAAAAAATTCTTTTCATGAATGTCGAGTGAACGTAGTCATTAGCATGTCTTCACCCGAATCATTAGTCAAGAAATCGACAGATGTTGAAAGAAAAAAAATATCTTCACGGAACTAAAAATATCTTTCGATAAAAAAAAAAACGTATAAAAAAGGCAATGTTAGCAAGTGTTATGTTTCCAACTTCCTACTTGTTTTTTGTATGTATGTAAATTATCAAATAGCTGCGTTGAGGAGGCCCCATTGCAAACTATTTCTCTTACCTGTAGTACTGGCCAAGAACGCAGGAAAGACATTCTACAGAATTCCACGAGTAGAATGCAATAAAGAAAGTATTTATTATCAAAGATATAAGTCTTACGAACTGACAAACCTAACCATTTCACTAATATAACACCCTAGGCATCTATCAGGCTTAACACGCATGCGCCCACATGCAAATATACGCATGTACACACAAACACGCACATACATATATGTATACATATTGTTTAATTGTGAAAATGTTTCGCACCAAGGTTGTTTTTTCAGTGGTTTTACTGAAAAGTATTTTTTGGCAAGAAGGTTTTTCATATATATATATATATATATATATATAAAGTAGAATCCTTAAAATTTGGTAAGGTAAATTCCAACTGAGACTAACTCCAAATAGAACTCAATATTAAGATTTATTGTTAAATTTAACAGTGTGTTATAATCAAAAATCAAAAGTTGGATATTTTTACAAATCCATTGGTAATATCATACTTCACGGCTTTCACCGCACGAGAGACCGAATTCATACAACAATGAATAGTTCAAATTCATCAAGATAAAGTCAAGTTCTTGACATCCAAATCTTCAGACAAAGATCTTGATTTGTCTGAATGAATTTAAACCATTCATTGTTGCATGAATTTGGTCTGACATGCGGTGGGAGCCGCGAAATATCATATTACCAATGGATTTGTAAAAATATACAACTTTTGTTTCTTGATTATATATATATATATATATATATATATATATATGAAGAAGAACGAAAACGAAAATTGTAACGTTCAAAATATTAATTGAAAAGATATAAAAAAATATAAAAATAGAGCAATGAAAATTTATTATTACTTATTAAACTAGAACATGTGAAAAAGTACTAAAATTGAATATTTTAGTTTTGACATTGAAAGAACAATGTCTCATCAGGTAGTTAACAATGATGGTAAAAACGCTTTTTTTTAAAAATTAAATAAAAGCGTTCATTACCATCACTGTTCTTTCATTGAGACACTGTTCTTTCAAAATCGAAACAAAATGCACAATTTTGTAGTAGTTTTTCACATGTTCTAATGTAATAATTAATAATATGTATATCCGAGTTGAATATATGGATCGAAATCCGACAAGATGAAGGGATAAGTAAAGAACAAGTAGGAAAACGTGTCCTTAATCTAACATGTTTTCTCTTTAACAAGCTTCTTCAGAGATTTATTAAAGACGAATGATTTAAAAATACAAGAGACAGTATGTTGATTGAGGTATAGTTTCATTGGTCAGATACGGGTCACGTGTGATGGATGAATATTAAATGTAAATGTCACGTGTAATGGATGAATATTAAATGTAGAAGAAAAAACTTGTGTCCGTTTAAGTGTGTGTGTGTGCCAACGCGTAATAAAAACATTAGACGTGTATAATGAATGTAAGCAAAAATAATGCGTGTTAGGAGCATCCAAACCATAGACGAACTAAGTGTGTGTATATGTCGATAAAATTAGTATGTGTGAATGAGAGTGACGAAATACATTTCCGTTCAAAATACGTCACAAGTATTGTATATACATGTGTCAAGTGATGAAAGGAATTTTCTTTTTAAATAAAATGAGAGAATCAGTTATGAACGTATGTGTTGAGAGAAATTATGTGTGAATGTGTGCGTTTATGAGTCAGTAAAGATGTCTGCACGTGTCAAAAAAGCGCTCAATATGTAAGCAGAGCAGACAAAATAGATAACCTAAAGAGCCAACAAAGTAACCTAGCTCTTTAGTTGGCTCTTTAGGTTATCTAATATATATATATATATATATATATATATATATATATATATATATATATATAAGTATAGGGTAGGCATGGATGGAATGATATTCCGTATCCAAAGAAACACTATTCTTAAAAAGAGCTAAATACAAAGTGGAGGTAATAATATTTATTTAGAAATCATAAAATAAATATTTTATATCACTACAAAAGTAGCTATTTTGTTTCGACAATACCATATATATATATAATCAAATTTAATCTACTGAAATACAAGCTAATATACATATATTTTTACCTGTTGCATTTCCATCACTCAATAGCTTCAGTAATCTTTTCAGGTTATAAATTTATTACAGGCTACGTAATATAACAATCTGGCCCCACCCGAGGAAGGCTGATGCAAGCGAGGGTGTTTCCGGTCGTTGAAAGGAACGGATGTCGTTTGACCTTATTTCCGGCAGCAGCGGAAATAACTACAGAGGCAAACAGAACAGGTGTCTCTGAGAATTACGTGGGCGTGCGTGGGCGAGGCAAAACCGGAAGAAAAAGTCCCGGTTCTGGAAGATTATAAAAAGACCTCGGCACACGGATTCGCCAGTAGAGGAGCAACAGAGATCGGCCGGTGAAGAGAGACACAACAGATAAGACTACACTCCCGTCAACCCATTAGAAGCGCGCTCTCTCAATTCTCTGTTCCCTATTCTACACGGTTCATCGTCATTAATAAAAATATAACTTTATATTGTTATATATATGTTTGTTTGCTGTTTTGAGACGCATAATTGGTGCCTAGTGACTTGCTGTTTTGAGACAACAAAACAGTTAGATGCGAGCTGGTTGCCACGGCGACGATTGAAATTCAACAGACTTAAAACTACCAGATAGAAAGAAAAAAGAAGACGAAAATAGAACCAGCCGCACGACTATAGACATCAGCCAAGGTAGGTGACTCTTTGATTTGATAGTGTGTGTGTTCTGCTCTTGTTTATAATAAGTCTAGTTAGAAAAAAAAAATGGAACAGCATACTTTTGCCGATCTGACCCTAGAATTGAGAAATGTGCATTCGGTGTCGAACAAATTAAGGGTAGAACGGAGGGGGTGCAGGACTACATGCAGAGAGTAGTACGCCTAGCGGAGAGCGCATAGGTTGGGGTTGACGGGAGGAATAAAGTTGAGATATTTACCTATCTGTAAGTATAAAACATCTGAGTTAATGATTTATTTTTTTGTTAATATTTTACCATATATGTGAAGTGAGTTTACTGGTATGTTGCTTAATTAATCTTACTTTTATTGAGTAAGTGAAATGTAAAATCATGTAAAGGAAGTTTCTTCTACTCTTTAAAGTGGATAATTGGATTAACTTGTTGATAATGTTTTCTTTGGTTTGTGCAGTGTTAGGTTTTCTTTTTTTTGGATTTCTTTTCAATGACTGTACACTACAAAATGATTTACATTTCTATGTTTGTGAATTATGCTTTTGTGCAGGTTCCCATCAATTCAACATCCTCTGTGAATTTTCATTTATGTGACTTGGGAAATATCTTTTGAAGATATATTAATTTCTGAAAACTTTATATTGACACGGATAGACCTGCAGATTCCACAGTTGATCGGAACAAAAAGAAAGAACAACTGAAAAGTCTTGTAGGCTTATTGGCTGATATGCTATAGGATTGGGAAAGAAGCAGTGGGAGGATTAACGATAGTTTAAGTGAAATAGTTAGGAAGATACAAACGTGGAAAATTATTAATAGTATCTAAAGCATAAAGTAAATTATACGTCTCTGGTTCAGTGGTTTGGTCCTCAATTACGCAGAAATTTCCCAATTTTTCAGTGGACACCATGCCGGTAGAATTGCGCGATATGGAGGAGATTCCTATCCGCAAACTAGTAAATACCTTGGAACAGATAGATATGGAAAGATTTAGTGAAGGATATGAAGAACTCCCGAAGAAGTTGACGATAGGAGTCATTGCTGGCATAGTCGGCGTTATGATAATCCTTGGAATAATAGCTAGGAAGCGGATTTTTAAGTGTGAAAGAAGCAACAGTGCTTCGGGAAAGGAAAGGGAGTTATCCGTTGTGAATAGTACTCCGGGGTCAACGGGTGTTCAACACTCAAATGTCTCTGCGTTAAACAGAGAGATGTCAACAAATCAGATATGCTTGGATTCGAATCCAGAGGAAGTAGTTCAAGGAATAGAAAACATTGTACAAACTAAGGAACTACGAGTCACGGGCCCATTTTTTTAGACTAAATCAATATAGATGAAACCTCTAATCCTCCACAAGTAAATTGCATGCGGATTAACGTTGGAATCAGGGTAATTTTCTTCATTTTCTATTGAACATTTCTCGGTCAGACTATGAATGATATGTACTGCAGATAATGGCCATTTTTCTGTGTTCAAACATAGTATGTTTGAAATTAAATTAAATTAAATGAAGTTACATGTGTAACAATAAACTCGAGCAGAAACACGCATGGTGTTGGTCAAAGGTCATTTACTCGATGTCAGTTTAGAAACTGGGGCGCGGTTACCGCCTATAATCATGTGGTTATGCATCGAGGCGTCTACGCTTATGGACAGAGTAGAGAAAGAAAATGAACATTTTTAAGAACTTTGCCCAATTCTGTGAAAATGGATATTAAAAAAAGAAAAAAAAAGAACAATGAAACATCGAGCTGGTAGAACAATTTTCACGATGGACACGAACATTGTTGGGTTGCCGATGTAGGCTCCCCTATATATTTTTTTCTTGTTTTTTTTTGTTTCGGCATGCACATGTTTTGTTGTTTTGGCGTGCACATGTTTTATACAATTGTCGGGCTTGTGTGGCATGGGGAGGAGTGTGAGGGTGTTGCGCTTAAAATGTTCTTAGGTGAACATTTTGGAAAATGGGAGGGCGAGGAATGTAATATAACAATCTGGCCCCACCCGAGGAAGGCTGATGCAAGCGAGGGTGTTTCCGGTCGTTGAAAGGAACGGATGTCGTTTGACCTTATTTCCGGCAGCAGCGGAAATAACTACAGAGGCAAACAGAACAGGTGTCTCTGAGAATTACGTGGGCGTGCGTGGGCGAGGCAAAACCGGAAGAAAAAGTCCCGGTTCTGGAAGATTATAAAAAGACCTCGGCACACGGATTCGCCAGTAGAGGAGCAACAGAGATCGGCCGGTGAAGAGAGACACAACAGATAAGACTACACTCCCGTCAACCCATTAGAAGCGCGCTCTCTCAATTCTCTGTTCCCTATTCTACACGGTTCATCGTCATTAATAAAAATATAACTTTATATTTTTATATATATGCGTGTTTGTTGTTTGTCGATATATAACAGCTAGACTTATGACCATATCAGTATTGTATTGTATATACATGTGTCAGGTAATGAAACCAATTTTCTTTTTAAATAAAATGAGGGGATCAGTTATGAACGTATGTGTTGAGAGAAATTATGTGTGAATGTGTGCGTTTATGATTCAGTAAAGATGTCTGCACGTGTCAAGTGATGGAACGATTTTCTATTCTAAATAATGTGAGAAAATCATGTATGAATGTATGTGTATGAAAGAGTCATTTATGAATGTGTGCGTATACAAGTATATAAGGATATTAAAATCAAGCAGGTACAAATAAATTAAATACCTGGGAAGTATTCAAATAGAAGACGGAAAGTGCGACACAGTTATCCTAAGGCGAATCGGCATGGCGAAGGAAGCATTGCAGAAGTTGAGTAAATTATTAAGAAACAGGACAATTTTGCTAGAAACAAAGAAAAGAGTACTGGATTGCTATGTGTTGTCCGTTTTTCAATATGGCAGTGACGACTGGACAATATCATCAAAGATGAAGGAAAAACTTGAAGCAACTGAAATATGGTTCAACAGAAGGATGCTGTGACTATCATGGATCGAGTATGTGAGCAATGATGAGGTTTTGAAAAGGAAGGAAACAATAAGGAAATTAATACTGTGCATCATCAAAAAGACAGCTGAACTTCCTGGGACATGCAATGAGGAAAGAGGGCTTGGAGAACCTGATACTAACAGGCCAGATAGAGGGAAAAAGAGACAGGGGAAAGCAACGGATAACATGTTTGAAGGACCTTATCAGGTGGATGACGAAATAATAATAGAGAGATTGTGAGAGAAAGACAGACAGAGATAGAGAAAGAGAGAGAGTATACAAAGAATATAGGCATAATATTTATATGGGCACCTCGGCCTGTTGCAATGGTTAGCAAGCTCGTCTCGCTAGAATCATTATGAGTAGTGAGTTCGATTCTCACTGGGTACCCCCTATTTTTGGCCGTGTGTCACGTCTAAGATACGCTTAGAAAATCACCTTCCTCCAGGTTTGGGGTTTGGGCGCAGGGCTAACAACCCTACCCCACAAAAAAATAAAACTTGTTACGGAAACAGCAAAAACGCTACCCTACACACCATTGGTTGTAACGGAAAAGTTTTTTTAATATTTATATTTCATTCAATGAAACATTGTAGGCTGCATATAACAGAACGGGTTGCGTATGTAGGTCACAAGGATATTGAGATGAATTCGTGGATTGGAAGAGGAAACCAGTCATTTACAGTTTCATCGGTCCAGGGCTAATGTTGAGCGTGTATTTATGGTCATGACTTTTAGATAGCTTAATTATGCTAGTTGGGTGGCTGGAAGATGCATGTTTAGGCATATACTCGGCTTATTAATGAGAATAACGACATGGCCAATGATGCATTACCAAAGAAGAGTATTGAGAGGCGGGAAAATGTCTCTGGAAACAAAGAAAAGAATACTGGGTTGTTATGTGATGTCTGTTATTCAATATGGCTGTGAATGCTGGACAATCTCATCAAAGATGTAGGAGAAAATTGAAGTGGTCGAAATGTGGTTCTACAGAAGGATGCTGAGGATACCGTGGACTGAACATGTGAGCAACGACGAGGTTTTGAAGAGGATGTAAGCGAAAAGAAAACTAATGCTTAACATCAGGAAATGACAGTTGAAGTTCCTAGGGCATATAATGAGGAAGGAGGTCTAGAGAATCTGATACTACAGGTGAGATAGAGGAAAAGTGATATATATATATATATATATATATATATATATAATCGGATGTGCGTTGTGGTGCAGTGGATATCGGCTCGGAACGAGAAAATCGGGGAGCCGAGTTCGAATTCCAGTTGAATTCATTGCATTCACTTACGCGCAAATACCCTTGGGAAAGGTATTAATCCGTCTATTCCTTCCAGTTATGGGTTAAATAACAGGACAGATTGGGTTCTATAGCCTTGGCTGGCAATCAGTCTACCGTAGAAAGTAATGACAACCTACTGCGGGATAATCTTCTGCCCAGTCAGTCATGTCTCTTTCGAGACAAGATCGCCTAAGCGTGTTTCATGTATGGCACTTAACTGACTGATATCACTAAATCATTATGATTTTTAAATAATGTCTTACAATCTGAAAATATTTTCTGGCTTTAAGCCGTAGAGAAAAATCAATCAATCAATTTACTACAGCTCATAGTAATATTTATTTATCTGAAATTGAAAAATATGTTAATAACTGTGGAATCATTTGCATTTAATTATAATATAATAATCCTTAATCGATTTATATAAAATCTCACATCAGCAGTTATTGTAAAAAGCATGTAGTTATATTTCATCCTCGCCGAATAAACTCTGAACTATCGTAAATCATGATAAATGGATGTCCCTCAGGGCGATCCCATATCTTCAGTGACTAGAGAATGTTATCATTTCTGAATATATATATATATATATGCATAAACAAATTTAGTGTAATGGATAATGAATTGAAAGTCTAATTCCAGTTGGGTTCGTTATAGTAACTTACGTGCAAATACCCTTGGGAAGCTATGAACAAAACATTTCTGTAACAGCTATGGGTTAAATAGTAAGACTATTTCACTAAATCATTATAAAAATATGTTAATAACTGTGGATCTTTTTTTATGATCATATCGCCCAAAGTAAGGCATTTTACTGTCACTGTTTTGCAGGGATTTACATCAGAGGAAAGTGATGAGAAACAGTGACAGGTTATAGGGGGTGTCAGGAAGTGGGTAAGAGAAGGATGAGAATACTGATGAAAGTGGAGTAGACGAAGAAAGGATCATGAAAGAGAGAGGATACAGGTTAGTGAGATAGGAGATGACTATTGACTTTACATTTAAATTCTTGGAGATTGTAGCTGTCCGGGAAGCAAATAAATAGAAGGGAATTCCACGGACGGGAAGAAGCTGATGGAGTAGAATTTGCATTTACATTTTATTGGTTTTACAGTAAAAGGGTGGGACCTAGTGGCTAATCTTGTGGCTCGAGGAAATTCATATATAGGGGTTTTCAGTGAGCTAAGTATATAATTATATGCATTTAATTATAAAGAATTATTAATCGATTAATATAAAACCTCACATCAGTAGTTATTGTAAAAAGCATGTAGTTACGTTCCATTCTCGCCGAATAAACTCTGAACTATCGTCAATCATAATAAATGGATGTCCTTCAGAGTGACCCTATGCCTTCAGCGTTAAACTAAAACCAAACCTCGTGGATTTTCTGCATACAATCCATCGCTATGATGTTAAAGATTGGTCAGTTTTTCGTACCAGTCTTCACTTTCCAGGGCCGATAGTCCAAAAGCCTCACCGCGTCCTTATTAGTAAGAAATTATTTCCCACCCGACAACCTCTTTCCGCAAAGACGAAATGTAGCGCTATCGATACTTCCTTGGAAAGTGTTACGCGACTAGTGAACGTTAAACTAAAACAAGACCTCGTGGAACTGGTGCATACGATCCACCGCTAAAGATGTTAGAGAGTGGTCGGTTTTTCGTACCACCCCACCGATATTTGACTTCACTTGTTATCCTCTAACTTTACAACCAATAGATCAGGCCTGGAGGATTGCAATCATATTTCGACAGGAGATTCCCAGTTTTCACTTTCCAGGGCCGATAATGTCTAAAAGCATCTCTGCGTTCTTATTCGTAACAAATTATTTCCCGCCCGACAACCTTTTTCCGCAAAGACGAAACGTGGTGCTATTGCTACTTCCATGCAAAGTGCTCACACAAACGCCATGCTACGCGCATGCTACCAAACCACCTTCCTTGCCTTCGTATTCAATTGGTGAGATGTAAGTTTCATTCAGTTAGTTTCTTCCCGCGAATCACTGCTCTGTGGAACCGACTTCCAAGAGGATATATTTTCCGATCACTACAATCTTAACCAGTTCAAATCTAAGGTCAACTGATATCTCCCCTATATATTCGCATAGACAATGCCTCTTTCTCTGTGATATTCTACCTCGAGTGGCTTTCAGGACTTGTACAGGGTGAACCTCACTGTATAAAAAAGGTTTTGAAAAAAGCAAAAAATAACTATATACTGAAATTTATATGGTACATTTATTATATTTATACGAGTGCATCATGAAAGTGTTTCAATCTGCTGGTTAAATAACAATCAAGTTTATTGTAAAAACGTTCAATGATAATAAAATGCCACTATATTATCGTAACTTTTCGGTCTTCATTACGTCGTCTGTTACCATTCTTCTTCTTCTTCTATGTGCCCTGTCCCTTCAGGACGTAGGCGATCATGGATCTCCACGTCTCCCTATCCCTTGTGGCTCTTAGTATGTTTGCTCCTGTTGCTCCTGGCAACCCCCGTTCCGTCATCCATCTGATCAGACCCTGCAAATATGTTATCCGCTGCCTTCCTCTGTCTCTCCTTCATTCTATCTGTCCAGTCAGTATCAGGTTCTCCAGGCTCTCCTTCCTCATTGCATGTCCCAGGAACTTCAGTTGTCTCTTCCTGATGCTCAGCATCAATTTCCTTTTTGTTGACATTCTTTCTAACACTTCGTCGTTGCTTGTATGCTCAGTCCACGATATCCGTAGCATCCTTCTGTAGAACCACATTTCGGCCGCTTCCAGTTTTGTCCTCATTTTCGATGATATTGTCCAGCATTCACAGCCGTATTGAAGAACTGACATCACGTAGCAGTCTAGCACTCTTTTCTTCGTTTCTATTGAGATCTTCCTGTGTGTTAGTATTTTGCTCATCTTCTGGAACGCGTCCTTTGCCATGCCAATTCGCCTTCGGATCTCCGTGTCGCACTTTCTATCTCCTGTTAGAACACTTCCTAGGTACTTAAATTCTTGGACTTGTTTGATTCTGTTATCCCCCACCTGTATTTGGCATTTTGGGTTGTATCTTTTGCTGATGACCATGCACTCATTTTTCTTAAAGTTTATTTGTAGTCCCTTCTTGTCACTCTCCACTGCTACTTTCTGTATGAGATCTTGCAGTTTCATTTCCGTGTCCGCAATCAGTACTGTATCGTCCGCGTATCTTATGTTGTTCAGGTTGTGGCCTCCAATAACAAATCCTGGTGTGTCATCTAGGGGCCTCAAAATATTCTCGCTGTATAGGTTGAACAAATCCGGTGAAAAGACACATCCTTGTCTTACGCCTTTTTCTATTTTTGTGTATCTACTGAGGTCGTACTGGCCCATTTAATTTTTTTTTTTGCGCATTACACCCCCTTTCTATTTTTCAAATTTTTGTGGGTGAAGTTCCTAATTAAAACAAGTTTTCCTTTCTTATTCAACACATTTTGCAAGATGCAATGAAGTGTTAAAATAGTGTCAACAGTTTTATTGTATCTCACAACTCTTTTAAGCTTGTATTTTTCGTAAAGCACAAACTAATCTTTATATACAAAGCTAAAAAAAAATTAGAGGAACACCTTTTAATCAAAGTATAGCAACCTATCAGTCAAACTTTTGGGATAGTCATCTCGTCAGTTAAGTAGCAGAGAGGGTTGTTAATCAGTTTCAGCTGCTTTGTTGTTAATGAAATCAACAACAGGTGCTTCAGAGGGGCAACAATGAGACACCCTCCAAAACAGAAATGGTTGAGGCCATTGATACTTATTTTCCCTTTTCATCTCTTTTGGCTGATTTTTAACTGACTGACTTTCTATTGTTGTTGTTTTTCATTTGTCTTGGATCAACATCTCTGTTGATAGCATGGTGCGGTACCTGGACGCACAAGTAGTGCAACTCCTCCAGGATGGCATATCAATATGTGCCGTTGCAAGAAGGTTCGCTGTGTCTCCCAGCACAGTCTCAAGAGCATGGAGGAGATTCCAGGGGACAGGTAGTTATTTCAGGAGAGCCGGACAGGTTCGTAGAAGACCCTTAACCCCGCAGCAGGATCGGTATCTGCGCCTTTGTGCAAGGAGGAACAGGATGAGCATTGCCAGAGCCCTGGAAGGACAAGAGATGAATTAATAACATTAAATGTTTATTATAAATGTAAGGAATTGGAGTAGATAGGCTAAACTATCGCCCGGTTCACACTCCACCCACATCTATTGAACAGGTGAAGAGGCTCATCCCTTGTTTCATGTTTAGAATGCTGTTTCCGGTTTTCTCTTTTCCAATCTTTTCACTCTTTTCTTTTTTTATTTTTTTTTTCAATTGGAGTAGATAGACTAAACTATCGCCCGGTTCACACTCCACCCACATCTATTGAACAGGTGAAGAGGCTCATCCCTTGTTTCCTGTTTAGGATGCGGTTTCCGATTTTCTCTTTTCCAATCTTTTCACTCTTTTCTTTTTTTATTTTTTTTTCAATTGGAGTAGATAGACTAAACTTTCGCCCGGTTCACACTCCACCCACATCTATTGAACAGGTGAAGAGGCTCATCCCTTGTTTCTTGTTTAGGATGCGGTTTCCGGTTTTCTCTTTTCCAATCTTTTCATGCTTTTCTTTTTTTATTTTTTTTTTCAATTGGAGTAGATAGACTAAACTATCGCCCGTTTCACACTCCACCCACATCTATTGAACAGGTGAAGTGGCTCATCCCTTGTTTCCTGTTTAGGATGCGGTTTCCGGTTTTCTTTTTTCCATTCTTTTTACCCTTACGTAGTCCCCTGCGCATCAGTGACGTTGTCGCCTTGCTTGGGGTGATATGATTAAAAAAAAAAAAGTATATGTAAGCGAAAATAATGTGTGTTAAACGCATCCAAACTATAGACAAACTAAGTGTGTGTATATGTCGATAACATTAAGTATGTTTCAATGACATTGACAAAATACATTTCTGTTCAAAATACCTAGCAAGCATTGTATACATTTGTTAAGTGATGGAACGAATTTTTTTTAAAAAATAATAAACATCTAATATTTTTATTACGCGTGGCACACACACTTAAACAGACATAAGTTTTTCTTCTACATTTAATATTCATCCATTACTTTATTTGACCAATGAAACTATACCTTAATCAACATAGTGTCCCTTGGATTTTTAAATCATTCGTCCTTAATAAATCTCTGAAGAAGTTTGTATCACAGCTCATCAGTACGATTAGACGTCCGATTGCTTTTTACCCGTGATTGAAACCCGACTGAATTGGTGTCAATTGGCGATTCTACCTCTAAGCTATGGGTGATCGGTAGAAGGAGGCAAACTTTTAGCGTGTGATATACCATTTATTCATACTCCAGTAGTTAGATTGTTCTAATTCATTACTGAATGAACAATGCGTAGATGCTAGAGTAGTTACTGTTTTTTTAAAGTCTACCATTTTTCCAAAGTGTTCAATCAGTGTGTGAGAGCGTAGTCATTTATATATATATATATATTTACGCTCGCACACCCTAGTAGTTACTCTCGCATGTACGCATCGCTCATTCCGTAATGAATTAGAGCACCCTGGCTATTGGGTGGGTATAATGATAATATACACGCTAAAAATCTGTGATACAGCGAAACAGATCTGTCTGCGGATGACTATATATATATATATATATATATATAAAACAATAAAATACTCTACAGAACTCTATGCAAGTAACGACACAAAACTGTGTAGGATTTTGGTATACATAATATACAGTCAGTCAGTTAAGTGCCATACGTGATACACGCTTGGGCGATCATGTCTTGAAAGAGACATGACTGACTGGGCAGAAGGTTATCCCGCAGTAGGTTGCCATTGCTTTCTGCGGTAGACTGGTTGCCGACCAAGGCTACAGAACCCAATCTGTCCTGTTATTTAACTCATAACTGGAAGGAATAGACGGATTAATACCTTTCCCAAGGTTATTTGTACGTAAGTGAATGCAATAAATTCAGCTGGAATTCGAACTCGGCTCCCCGATTTCTCGTTCCGAGCCGATATCCAATGCACCACAACGCACATAATATACAGTCCATACTAAATAAACTATCATATACCAAAGGAGATGTTATTTTCAAGTGCATATGATATAATTAATGTGAGCATATATTATATTAATGATTAAAAGATAATTGATTAATAGATAAAATAAAATAAATTAACCGCATTAATTTTTGTGCGGCCTCGTTCCAAATAGCCGCTTCACATGAAGTCGCGGTAAACCATTTCAAACTTTCCAAAAATACCAGGATGCAGAGAATTCTTTCTTTTTTCTCTTGTTTCTATTTTCTTTTTATTTTCCGATTACATCTTGTCTTTCTCGTTTTCATTCTTTCCTTATTATGCTCTCCTTCTGTTTCTGCATTACCATTTTTTTTAAAAATTATTTTTCCCTATTTCGTCTTTCTTTTCCTTTTTCCTTTTTTCTTCAGTTTTTTTTATTCTTTACCGATAAAAGTTTCCCTTTCATTCATCCTTTTTTCTTTTTTTTTTCTCTTTTTCATTCGTTTCCGTTTTTATTTTCTCTCTCTCACTCATTGATTCTTTTCTCATTTTTTCTCTTTTGTACATTCTTTTTCTCAGTTTCCTCTCTCGTTATTTTCTCTTCCTCTTTTTCATTGTTTCTTTATTTATTTTTCTCTTTTGTTCATATTTTTTCTTTTTTTTATTCTTTTCTAATCCCATTTTCTCTTTTTCATTGTTTCCTTATTTTAGTTTCTGTTTTATTCGTTCTTTTTTCTCTTTTTTATTCATTTCTGGTTTCATGTTCTCTTCATTGTTTCTTCATTTTATCTTCTGTTTTATTCATTCTTTTTTCCTCTGATTCATTCTTTTTTGGTTTTATTTTTTTTTCTTTATTATTTCCTTATTTCATTTTCTCATTTTTAATCTTTTTCTCTTTTTCATTCTTTACTTATTTTTTTTCAACTTTTAGTCATTCTTTTTCCTCCTTTTCATTCATTTCCGGTTTTATTTTCTCTTTTTCATTCGTTTTTTTCTGTACATTCTTTTTCCTCTTCATTTTTTTCGGATTCATTTTTTCTTGTTTTTTGTTTCGTTTTATCATTCTTGTTTCTTCTTCTTCTTCTTCTTGTATGTGCCCTGTCCCTTCAGGACGTAGGCGATCATGGTTCTCCATGTCTCCCTATCCCTTGTAGCTCTTAGTATGTTTGCTCCTGTTGCTCCTGGCAACCCCCGTTCCGTCATCCACCTGATCAGACCCTGCAAATATGTTATTCGCTGCCTTCCTCTGTCTCTCTTTCTTTCTATCTGACCAGTCAGTATCAGGTTCTCCAGACTCTCCTTCCTCATTGCGTGTCCCAGGAAATTCAGTTGTCTCTTCCTGATGCTCAGTATCAATTTCCTTTTTGTTGCCATCTTTCCAACACCTCATTGTTGCTTGCATGCTCAGTCCACGGTTTCCGTAGCAGCCTTCTGTAGAACCACATTTCGGCCGCTTCCAGTTTTATCCTTATTTTCGACGATATTGTCCAGCATTCACTGCCGTCTTGTTTAGCAGGTCTAAATTTTTAAAAATTTCTGTGCATAATTCTGGGTTGTTCCTGTTCTATGTTGAGGCACATGCTAGAGTCTGTTCAATGTTGTGTTTCCTTGGGTTTTCGTAGTTCGGTAGTTTTTCTGCAAGTTCAAAACTTTTGTTTATGTGTTGTGGGGTAGCCTCGTTTTTTAAACTTTCATGTAGTTCTTATAGACGGGTTTTTCGGAAGTGTTTGTCTGCTGCTATAATGCGTACCAGAGGATGAATTTTAGGCAGCTTTTTGGGTGATGGTTCTTAAAATGAATATATTGCTGGGTGTCCGTAGGTTTGTGGTAGATACCGTTGATTATATGTTTGCTTTTATTTCTAACGAGTATGTGTAAAAATGATAATTCGTGGAAACTATATTATTGATTGAATTTGATTTTCGGGTTTAATTTCTGAAGAAGAGTGTGGAATTGGTTAATATCACTCCATGAAGATTTCCAGGAAATGAAGCAATCATCTAAGTATCGTTTCAAAGACTTAATGAAGTGAGTTTTCATATTATCCCTATAGATTTGTTTTATGCTTTCGTATAGGTTTTCTTCTAGGTAAGCTAATGTATGGGTGGCATATTTTGATGCAGAGTGATGGAAATAATATGAAATAATAGATGGAGCAATTGCTCAATGGTAGAGCAACAGTTCAAGCAGGCAATTGACTATAGGGAATGGTATAGTATGTCATGGATATGTAGTAGTAGTTCCACGGGTGCCGAGAAAAGACGTATTGAGAGGAGTGCATGACGATGAGCACTGCGGCGTAACGGCAACACGGAGAAGGTTAAAACTGTAAGCGTAGTGGCTGGGTTATTCGAAGGATGTTGAGGCGGATACTAGGAGGTGTCAAAAATTCAATAAGATAAGAAGTTTCAGACAGAAAAAATCATTTGTGGCCTAAGGAGGCACAGCCCTGGTTTAGAGTGCACATGAATAATACGCATGTCAGGGATAGAGGGATCATTTTTAATATTAGTGGAAATGTACTCAGGTTGGCCAGAGGTGATTAAAGTAAAGGATAGAAGAGCGACCACAGTAAAACAGGTTTTAAGAACCGTGTTTTCGAGAAATTGTGCCTCAAACGGTAGTTACAGACAATGCGCCTGAGTTTTGGGCTGAGAGTTTGTGTGTCTGGTTAAGACGGATTGAATGATCCCTGTATAAGACGCCGCCATACCACCCACAATCTAACGGAACAGCGGAGAGAGTGGTAAAAACTGTGAAAATGACTTGAAGGCGTTTTCACCTACTAATGAGACTATTGAGGCGTTCTTATCAAAGATGCTTCTTAACTTTTGGTCTGTCTCATATGCGGAGAGGAATTTGAGCCGTCGGCGCTAATGAGAAGACAAATCAGAGTCCTCATAAAGATGTCTTTTGTTTCGAGGGAAAAGATGTGGACTAGGAAAAACAAAGTGGCAAGTACCGAAGAGGCGAATTTACTGTCACAGGAAACAACATAATTGAAAAGAAAATGCAGTTTAATTTAACACAGGCTAACCAGTAGAAAGTGTTGAAGAATATGGAGTTGGAAGATCCAGAACGTGAAAAGGAAGGAAGGAAGGTTCAATGGCGAATGGAAGTGAAAGAGCAATGAGAGTTGCAGATGTGAGATTGAGCAGGATATGGAATTGAGTGATGGTGAAGAAACAGATGAGTATGACGGGGAAGATGAAGAAAGACAAAGGTCGCCGTTGATGAGATGACAAGAGCAAATAAAAGGGCAGCATAAGACAAAAGTAAAAAAAGGAGTGACAGAAAGAACAAAAGTGTACGACCGCTCCGGTTTCGGAAGGGTGTAGTATCCAATGCAAATTAACCTGTCACTGTATATGTAGTAAGTAGATGACAGGTCGGGCAGCAATCCAATGCGTCACATTTGACAATGAAAGCTACGTCACGAATATTCCTACATGCAAAGATACGTCCCGACTATATATACACACAGTTATACGAAACTCAACAAAATATCAAAAATTAATAATAATTTTTAGTAATGATTTATTTAATAAAACATAAAATAAAAATCAAGATGAAAATAAATACTCGTTAAAAATTAATAGTTGACAATGATTCATCTAATAAAAATGAAGATGAGACTAAATGATACCCAAAAATTTATAATAATGGTTAACTTTTGTTTATTCAGTGAAAAATAGAAAAAAAATTCAGATGAAATATTCATCAAAAATTAATACTAATGTTTGACGATACTTCATAATAATGACCGGCTATGCGTCGTCATCAGTTACAAAAAAATAACTAATAAAAATAAATCTTCTTCTTCTTCTTCTTCTTCTATGTTCCTTGTCCTTTCAGGACGTAGGCGATCATGGCCTTCCACGTCTTCCTATCCCTGTTGGCTCTTAGCACGCTTCCTCCTGTTACACCACGCAACCCCCGTTCTGTCATCAACCTGCTCAGGCCTGTCAGGTATGTTATACACCGTTTTCCCCTGTCTCTCCTTCCCTCTATCTGGCCTGTTAGTATCAGGTTCTCCAAGCCCTTCTTCCTCATTGCATGTTCCAGAAAATTTAGCTGTCTCTTCCTGATGCTCAGTATAAATTTCCTTTTCATATATATCCTTTCCAAAACTTCATCATTGCTCACATACTCGATCCATGATATCCGTAGCACCTTTCTGTAGAACCACATTTCAGTTGCTTTAAGTTTTTCCTTCATCTTCGATGAGATTGTCCAGCATTCACTGCCATATTGAAAAATTGAGATCACATAGCAATCCAGTACTCTCTTCTTTGTTTCTAGCTAAATTTTTATGTTTCTTAATAATCTACTCAGCTTCTGGAATGCGTCCTTCACCATGCCAATTCGCCTTCAGATCTCTATGTTACAATTTCCGTCTTCTGTTAGGACACTTCCTAGGTATTTAAATTTTTGTACCTGCTTGATTTTAATATCTTCCACCTGTATTTGGAATTTTGGGCTCCTCTTTTTACTGATGACTATGCATTCGGTTTTCTTGCAGTTCATTTGTAGTTTTTTCTTTTCACTCCCTTCAGCTACCTTCTGTAGGTGGTCTTATAGTTTCCTTTCCGTGTCTGCTATCAGCACTGTATCATCTGCGTACGTTATGTTGTTCATATTGTGGCCTCCGATAACGAATCTTGGCATAACATCTATGGTCCTCAGAATAGTCTTAATGTACAAGTTGAATAGATCAGGTGGAATGACACATCCTTGTCTTACGCACCTTTCTATCTTTGTAGATCTGCTGAATTCGTTGCTCGTCCGTATGCAGGCGGTTTGCTGTCAGTAGAGATTCTATATTACTGTTATGTCTTTCCTAAATATGTCGAGGTAGCTGAACATTTCTATCGATTCTTTGTGTGATATTTTGTCGAACGCCTTCGCATAATCGATAAAACATAGGTACACGTCCTTTCTCATTAGTATCAACCTTTCGGATAACATCCGACTCATAAATATAGCGTTCCTTGTTCCAGTGTCTTTGACAAACCCGCCCTGTTCTCTGGCCTAATTCTGCTTCTCGCTCTATTTATCAGGATTCGAACGATCAGTTTTTTAATGTGGCTCATTAAACTAATTGTTCAGTGGAGTTCGCACTCGTTTGTACATGGCTTCTTGCGTATTACTCCATTGTTATAAATTTCATTTATTACTTCTTTAATTTTCTCTACGCCGAATTCATCCAGGGCTGTCATCAACTCTATTACGATGCCGCCTGGTCTAGATACTTTATTTTTATTCAGTTTGGCCATTGCAGCTTCCACTTCTGACTTTAATATTTCGGATCCATCCTCATCTTTGTGTATTATTGGTTACTCTCTCTTATCGTGGAAAAGATCTTTTATATATTCTTTCCATCGCTGGAGTATTCCTCTTTCTCCAATATGATTGTTCCATCCTTGGATTTTATACATCCTATTGAGGAGCAGTGTTTTTGTCCTGTCAGTTCTCTTATTTCTTTATGCATATCTGCTTTATTAGTCCTGCTCAATCTCTCTACTTTTGCACATTTCTTGTTGAACCGTTCCTCGTTAGCCGGTTTGCATTTACTTCTTATTTCCTTGTGTAGTTTCCTGTATTCAATTCTATATCTTGGCATCGTTTTCTGTCTCCTTTGCATCATATCGAGAATATCCTCAGTCATCTACTCGTTTTTTCTTCTACGTCTATTTAATAATAATAGTTGTCAATGATTTATTTATTAAAAATAAATTCGAAAAATACTGGATTAGATTTATAATTAACAGCCAGTTTATCTACATTTTTTTGTTACTTTTCATTTTTATAAGAGGTTTTTAGGGGCCAACGATTTTAATTTTAAATCATTTATTTCGTTTGATTTTTTATCCAGTGTAATTTTGGTAGTCAGTATTGTCTGAGAAGCGTATGAATAATTTCATTCACAGAAAGAAATTCTTGTTTTTAATTATTTTAAGCTTCGTAAATTTTTCGTCGTTCCAAAAATGAATTTTTAAATTTTTTAAAAAATCATTTCACCCCGAGCAAGGCGGAAACGCCACTGATGTGCAGGGGGTTACATAAATGTAAAAAGATTAATAAGAAAAGAGTGAGGAGTACAAACTAGTTAGAAAGGAACAATAGAAAGCTGAGAAAGCAGGTGCGATGACAGATACATAGGTGGAGAGAAAGGGAAGGTTATACAGGGGAGGGGAGAGAGCTAGAGGCCAGTGGTTAGTAGATGAGTATTGACTTTGCATTTAAATTTCTGGAGGTTGTAGCCGTCAGGAAAGCAAGAATACGGGAGCGAGTTCCACAGGCGGGAAGTGCGAGAGAGGAAACTGCAGGAGTAGAATTGTCGTCTGCATTTGGCTAACCTGACTGTGAATGGGTGGGACCCAGTTGCCAGTCTGGTTGCACGGGTAAACACCTGTTGAGGAGGCATCAGTGACTTAAGCTCATCCGAGCAGAAGCCATGAAAGTATTTATAGAAGAGACAAAGGGAGGCCACAGTTCGACGATGAGGAAGTGGCTGCAGTCGAGTAATAATAATTATTATTTGTGGTATCATGTTGCCAGAGAATAATTTCAAGTGCCTAATTACCAAGTTTCCTTCGGGGTCTATGGGTAAATATTCCAATATAGAAGAGTTATCTATGTACATTCGGGATGTTTCGTTTAGATGGAAGGGGGTTTGCAGATATGTACAGTTCTACACAAAGTGCCCAGAAATTGTTCTCACATGATTTTCGGTACTCTTCTTTATCATACCCAATGCCCCGATCGTAATAGCGATAATTGTAGATTTACGTTTACTTATTTTTTTTTTAAAAACTTTGATTTGCAGAGAAATTGAAATAATTGCAATAACCTTTGGAGAAGACTTCTAAATGTCTAACCTTTTAATAGTAAGGTTTATAGTTTTTACTTACGCAGTTCTCTTTCATTTTCATTAATTTGGAACTTCTCAAAGTGTTCTGATAAATAATGCGCCCACTTAAATACACGGAGGCTATTCAGCGCAAAAAACACGCCATTTACTTATTCGATAAAGCCAAAAAAATAAGAAATAATGAAGTCTAAATTTTCCATGTGAAAGAGTACATTTCTTTGCACTTTACGACATGTTGCGATGAAAGGTTTTTTTGATTTACCTTTTCCAAGCTCAGTCAGTTAGTGCAATGGTATCTAGGTTCATGCACAAGTGAGTCTATAGAGTGCAGAACGGCTTGCGCTGCATATGGTGCACACACATCCAGTCTTGCATCAAATTAAAAAACATACATTAACATATCCGCATGTAACGAGATACACACATGTTACTTATTACTACAAGCGTTACTGTTGTATTAACATTATTCGGACTATTGTCCTCATCTTTGTTGCTACTTGAACGACGTTTCGGCCGTTGTACGCTCAGGCCTTCTTCAGGTGATATATTAATAATGTTAATTAATATATATATATATATATATATATATTATTACTGTTCACTCAATACAAGGCCAAAGGCCCACTCAAGAAGGAGGATTAATGTGTGGAGTTGTATAAGCGTAAGAAAGAACAAGGCAACAGGGAAGTTAGTCAATTCTATACTTAAAGAGGTCAAGATTTATCAAACGAATAAAATTTCAGAGTTCAGGCCGAGACGTTAGAAGTATAGAGTTAAAGTAAACTTTAGAAGAAACCGGAAATCGAATCCTAAACAGGAAACAAGGAATTGAACCTCTGTTTCAGTTCAAAAGACCAGGGAGGAGGGTGAAATGTGTGACATAATGGTTGATTCAGCCAATTATATACAATGAAGACAGCTTGGTTGTGGATACGCGAACGATACGAAGAATTTGTCGCAAAAGCGGCGTTATTGTGAATGCCAAATTTCGTGTGTCTTATGTTAGAAAAGCATTGCCGTTGTTCGTGGCATTTTGATGAATTCTTGAAGGAATGATAATGCAATTAGAATTCTAGGATACCACATCATTGATTGCATTAACAGCTGTTAATTAATCTTTTTGGACAGTGGAAGTTGAAAGGCGTGTTTTATTTGGCCATCTGACACAGTTTTTATTACAATACCAGAGGAACCACGGAGATATACGAACAGAAGCTCGCAATACGTCCTCGCCCACGAATAGGCGTCTGTCACGATTCTCGATATGGGGTAACAGCCTTCAGCTGCTACCGCTTGCGCTGATAAAGCAGTGACGGTTGATTGTGGCATCTTATAACCATCGTGATACTTGGCGGTGAGACAAATGCAGGGAGTAGAGGAATCATGCCTAGCGTAAGCAGCTACGTTGAAATTTGAACTGTTTTTCTAATTCCGTTTTCTCTGTTGTCGAAGAATATATATATTCGATTGGAGTAGATAGACTAAACTATCGCCCGGTTCACACTCATCCCTTGTTTCCTGTTTAGGATGTTTCCTGTTTAGGCTCATCCCGTGTTTCCTGTTTAGGATGCGATTTCCGGCTTTCTCTTTTCCAATCTTTTTACTCTTACGTAGCCCCCTGCAAATCAGTGGCGTTTTCGCCTTGCTTGGGGTGATATGATTATATATATATATATTGTTCTGGGTATGACATAAACTGCAACCGGTGGCACGAAATTTACTATTTGAAGTTTTGGGAAATGTAGTGTTACCTCTTAAATGCCATTACTCCCAGGTCTACTCTGGCCCGGAGTGGTAGGACCTGTTAGGGTACCATCTATGGATTAAATAGTTTGAGTGTATCCCCTAGTGTATGTGTCTTGGGTATGAAATATAAATTGCAACCGGTAGTGTGGTCTTAAATTTACTATTTAGAGTCTTCCGGAAAGGGGAGTTACCCCTTAAATACCATTACACCCAGATTCACTTTGGCCCGGAGTAGTAGTACCTATTAGGTTCCCATCAAATAGTTTGCACGTATACCTGAGTGTGTATGTTTGTAATGTGAATACACTGCATGTATGTGTGTGTATGTGTGTGTGTTTGTGTGCGCACGTGTGGGACGGCTATGTAAATATGTACTGTGAATGTGGAATATTTGCATCATGTATATATGCGAGTGGGTGCATATTGTGATTTTCTTTCTTCATTTAATGATAATGCTATTAAGCTTATCAGACAATATGAAAAAATCTGCATAAAATAGATAAAACTTGTTTATATTATTTAATGAAACATGCATCAATGAATATATATATATATATATATATAATGCGTTCATGTTCACGAATAATGTTCTGTGTATTGTAATTAAGATAAAGTTAAAACAGAAAAAATACTAAAAGAGTTATTTTTTCTTTTCGTTTTTTATTTTCTTTTCTTCTACTTTATCTTTTTCTTTTTACTGTTGAAATTTTTTGACATGTCTGGCTTTCAGTGGCAAAACATTGATATACTACTGTCTATAAGTCGTACACACACAATTTTAAAAAATATTTTAGCCTCCCACCTCACTTAATTCCTCTCTTTGGCTGACCTTTTTATTCTCATATTTTTATTAATTTTCTATTTTTTATTTTTATTTATTATATATATTTTTATATTTTTATTTTATATTTTTAAAAATCTCCTTATCTATATATATTTCAAAATAAAATAACCACATTTTACTTCCTGGTGATGGCGTTTTAACACCGAAACTATTGAGGTGCAGTATGGAATAATAATAATGATAATAATAATTGATATATATATATATATTCTCCCACCTCCTTGAGTTGAGGTCTCCGTGCCACTTATCTGATCAGATCAATGTGTTATAAAAAGACATCTCGCCACCCACGATTTTCACGAACACTTAAGGAAAATTCTGGTCGAAAACACAAAAATGACCGGAAAATCTCACTGTGAGAGATAACCTGTAAAAAAAAAATCTCGCTTCCACTATCAAGCTCACCTTATTTAACAGTAGTAATGGGCTGTTGAAAGATTAAAAAAAATAGAAAGATGCTCACTTGAATTCCAGTCGCGCCCAACATATGAATCTGCGTATAAACGCTGTTACTAGTATAAAAACAACACAAAATTACATTTTAAACAGTAAAACATAGACAGAAGTTAATTAGTATATGTAAGTGTTTGTTTAACAAAGATATTGCAGTAAAAGAGGCCGACCTGGCTATTTCTGGAATATGTAATCACTCTCTCTCTCTCTCTCTCTCTCTCTATATATATATATATATATATATATATATATATATGTGCAAACGTATCACTATACTCGTTTCAAAAAACCCTCTGAGTATATACGCGGAAGGAAAAAAATGGATGTAAAAAAAGAAAGAGCTAAGCACGTGAACATCAGTCAAAGTACGTAACCCAAAGAGAAAAAACCGGAGACAAGTAATCTATAACAAAAAAGCGCCCAATACGTAAGCAGAGCAGACAAAATATATAGCCTAATGAGCCAACAAACCTACCTAGAGATCCAGTTAGGTGAAACCTAGGTAGGTTTGTTGGCTCTTTATATATATATATATATATATATATATATATATATATATATGGCAGAAGGTGAGAAATAAATGCTTATATACCAGAAGAATGAAAGGAAAATGGAAATTGTATACCATAATCAGTTTGAACATAATTTTGATTAAAGGAATTTTTCTTCTATCTACCCTGTCCTTTCAGAACGTAGGTGTTCATAACCTTCCACATCACCCTATCGATAGAGGCTCTCATCACGCTTTCTCCTGCTACCGCACCCAAAACCCCATGTCATCTTCCACTCGCCCAATCCTGTCAAGCATGTTATGCGCTGCGTTCTCCGTCTCTCTTTCCCTCTGTCTAACCTGTGAGTCTCAGATTCTCCAACCCCTCATTCCTCATTACATGTCTAAGGAATTTCATCTATCTTTTTCTGATATTAAATATCAGTTTTCTTTTCATCTCCATCCTCTCCAAAACCTCATCGTTGCTCAAATGCTCTATCCATGATATCCGCAGCATCTTTCTGTAGAACCATATTTCGTTTGCTTCAAGTCTCTTCTTCATGCTTAATAAGCTTTTCCAGCATTCACTGCCATACTGAAGAACAAACATCACGTCAATCCAGTGCTCTCGTCTTTGTTTCTTGTGAAATTTTCGTGTCTCTCAATACTCTACGCAGCTTCTGGAATGCATCCTTTGTTGACCAGGTGTACCATAGTTTATGAATATAGAATACAGTGCAGTACGTAATCTGTTCAATGAAACAACGTCAAAGATTAACACTCACGAGTCAGACACTCTACTAAAGCTGACTCTATCGCCAATACTCGGGAAAATATGGTCGCCTTTATACACGTTGCATTGTATATTTTGATTGGTTAACCCTTCTATTGATAAACTATCAAATGCGTTAGCTCATGGCTGATTATACAAGGGGACCCCAAAACTCCAACATCTTTGTCCATGACAATTGGCCTTCGTTTCTCAGTGTTGCACTTTCCGTCGTCTGTTAGAACACTTCTCAACTGAGATGAAAATATATAGGAAGTCTTTTAATCGCTAGAACATCCGAAGTAAATGTACGTTAAGGTTTTTCCATTTCATCTTTCTTGTCAGAACAACTATTACCACAACATGGGATGCTTAATAACAAATATGATCAAAACATAGGCAAAAAAAAAAAAAAGAACTAAATGAGAATGATAGGCTACTTACTCAAACATATAATGTTAAGAACAATCTAAACTTATTTATAAATGAAACTTTGTCTGTGTGTGTGTGTGTCTGTGTGTGCGTGTGTCCGTTACCTATAGATTCCGAAACGGCTAAACACAGTTGTACTATAAGCGTCTGCGAGTGTTCTTAGCTAGGTTTTGTGTCGAGGTACCCCCGCTTATTTTATTTTAGTTTTTGCTTCGGGTTTGGCTTCAAGTATGTATAATTGTAGTTCTTAGTCTCAGCCGTGATACCATTTACTTAGAGGACTTATTTAGCCTTCAAAATTCAGTTTATGATGAAAAAAACTTATTTGATATCGATAGCAGGAAATCAAAATTTGGCTTACATCCATTCATTTTTATTTCAGTGTACGGTTTCGCTTTAACTGGAAACAACTATTGCTTTTTAGTCTTTCGTGCCAACGTCCAAAGAGTCTGAGCTCCAGGACTATGGATTAGTTTTAAAGCTCTCATTACACCCTGGCTATACTGCTAGTTATATATATATTTAAGTAAGTAATTCTTCTAGTTTTTATTAGAACTGAACAGAATTTAGAAATACGTTCTATATTTGGGGCATATCAGCAGTGCGCATCCACGATCAGGAATTGAACCCCTGACAGCTGCGTTATTAAGCGAACGTCATACCAACTGTACCACAGGCCCAGTGACAAATAGGTAACGAATTGAACTCAATATAGCGCCGCTCATTCAAATATTCCGTGGTGGAACTCTGCTGAGCTTCTTTTGTCCATAGGACTGTGCCTTCCAGAGCCACGACTACTATCACCAAGCCGCTGACACTGGAGCATTATAAGCCGGTTAAAGCAACGATATACAGACGAGTATCCCAAATATAGGACGAAACGGCCGTCCAGTGATTTCTGCATTCTGCTGAGGTCTAATAAAAACACGATGAATTAATTATTTCAAATCCTCCTACAATTTCTCGTCCCCCTATTTCTCTTTCTCTCTCTCTCTCTCGCTATATATATATATATATATATATATATATATATATATATAGTCATCCGTAGACAGATCTATTTTGCTGTATCACAGCTCATCGGTTCGGTTAGACAGCCGATTGCTTTTTACCCAGGATTGAAACCCGACCGAATTGGCGTCAGTCAGCGGTTCTACCTCTGAGTTACGGGCGTTCGGTATATATATATATATATATATATATATATATATATATACCGAACGCCCGTAACTATATATATATATATATATATATATATATATATATATATATATATATATATATATATGAATGAAACATTTGAAAGATTTATTTGCTGCGACATATGAGGTATTTGAAATATTTATTTGTTGATACATACAAAAGTAGGCACGGTGACGTAATGTTTAGCGGCTCGGATTGAGGAATAGGAGAACTGAGTTTGAATTCCAGTCGTGTTCATTACATACTAATGAAAAGTATGAATCTATCTCTTATCTTCCAACTATCGGGAAATAGCAGGGCAGACGGGGTTCTATAGACTTGTGTGGCAACCGGTCTAGGAGAAGGAAAACTCCGAATTTAAAACCTGCTCTGTCATGCTCTCTTTCATAAGATACACCACTTCTACTGCAGCTGCGGTTTCCACGGCTTGTGATCGGGATATTTATACAAACATGATTTCAATGTTGACACAAAATCTCAACGAAAGCTTCAAGAGGAGTACGGTCTTATTACATTTCTGCGTGACGGATTTATATTTAATAACAATTGTCTTGTAAAATCCGATGTCATCTAATGGTATATCTACCATGTTGTGGTACAGTGGATATCGGCTCGGAGCGAGAAACCGGGGAGCCGAGTTCGAATTCCAGTTGAATCCATTGTATTCACTTACGCGCAAATACCCTTGGGAAAGGTATTAATCTGCCTATTCCTTCCGGTTATGGGTTAAATAACAGGACAGATTGGGTTCTGTAGCCTTGGTCGGCAACCAGTCTACCGCAGAAAGCAATGGCAACCTACTGCGGGATAATCTTCTGCCCAGTCAGTCATGTTTCTTTCGAGATATGATCGCCCAAGCGTGTATCACGTATGGCACTTAACTGACTGACTGACCATGTTCACACTTCTTAAACAGACCCTGCTGGCACGGCCATGTCCACTGCATGCCAGACGGTCGCATTCCAAAAGACCTCCTGTATGGAGAGCTGGTCTCTGGAAGAAGACCCACTGGGCGGCCCCAACTGCGATATCGTGACATCATAAAACGCGATATGAAAGACGTGGGTATCAACACAGAGTCATGGGAGAGCGTAGCAGTCAACCGGTTCAAATGGAGAGGAACACTAGGCCAACAACTTAAATCAAGGGAGGAGCAACTAACACAAATCGCTATGGAGAGGCAGGGTCGTAGGAAGGAAAATGATAGGAAATGGTACACTACATTGGTTTTTTGTAGAGAATTTAGTTTAGTGCTTGTAGGTTTAATAGAGACTATTGTCAATTGTTTTGAATCTTTCATAATATATAATGAGTTTAATTTGATTATTATTTTCCACTGGTTTAACATTTCTACGTATTGTGCTTTTGAGAGTTTTTTCATCTTGTTTATAATTATTATGTATTTGGTTGCAATAGTATAAGTTAATAGTGTTATGTTTATTTTGATGTAAACCATTATTATTAATAGTATCATTATTGTTAGAGCTATTGTTAATTTTGCTAAGATACATTTTAATTTGTTGATCAATAACGGAGTTAGGAAATCCATTATTGACTAGTGTTTGCTTAATGCTGTGTAATTCTTTATAAAATATAGATTTGAAAGAAGATATCATTTGTGTGCGTTGAAGCAAGTTTTTTATAACAGCTAACTTATATCGTTGGGGGCATTCATTATTATAATGAAGAAGACACGAATTTATGCTAGTTGGTTTCCTATATAGAGAAGTAGTAAATTTATGTGTGCTAGAATCAATGAATACATCAAGGAATGGGATTTTGTTATTAATATTAAGTTCTAATGTAAATTTGAGGACGGAGTGACTTTCAAATTTGTTTTTAAGATATGTAATTTGATCGATATTCTTAGCTAAAACAAAGATGTCATCTATGTATCTTACATATATAGAGGGTTTATTGTTGTCATTAATTATTTTATTTTCTAGATTTGCCATATAATAATTAGAAAAGAGGGGACCTAAGGAGATCCCATCGCAATACCATCTATTTGTGTATAAATATTGCCTAAGGGATCGTGAAAGGCTACTTGTGTGGTGCATGCTAATAATAGTTTTTTTTAATATAGTGGGTTTAATATTGATTGATCTATCATTTCTCAGATACACACACCAATATATAACCTTTCCAAAACACTTAACAAACTAATTACTCCCTATCTTCCTGGTAAATATAGTATTAATTCCACGGACGAATTTTTACAGATTCTCCATTCCGTAAAACCTAAGAATCAAATAATTGCATCTTTGGATGTCCAAAACTTATTCACAAATGTTCCCGTCCACGAAACAATTGACATCATTATCCGTGATGTATACAATCATGCTACTCTCCCAATTCAGTCGGGTTTTTTAATCCTGGCAAGAAGCAATCGGATGTCTAACCGTACTGATGAGCTGTGATACAGCGAAACAGATTTGTCTGCGGATGACGATATATATATATATATATATATATATAGAAAGAAAGATAGTTGCGTTGTGATTTTTACTGATAAAATGTATCTTGGCAAGCAAGTTTTAAATATACGTATATAATGTATATATTACCACATGTTTATAATGTATATACTACCACATGTTTGCGCACGTGGACTGCAAGGTCTGATTTACTGCGTGCGACAAAGCCACAGTGGCAGGTAATTGCGAGGTATCATTGAGACGAGCAGGATGCTGCCAATGTTCTTCAATATCTGCACGCAGTTAAACCCGACTGTACGCATCGCTCATTCAGTGAAATGAATTAGAGCGCGCTAGCTATTGGGCGCTTATAATGATATGCGCTAAAAGATTTGCCTACTTCCACCGAATGCCCATAGCCAAGGGGTAGAGTCGCCGACTGATGCCATTTCGGTCGGGTTTCAATCTTGGGTAAAAAAAGCAATCGGAGTCTAACCGTACTGATGAGCGGTGATACGGCGAAACAGATCTGTTTGCGGATGACTATATATATATATATATATATATATATTACGGAAATTAACGAAATTTGGTTATAAGCAACCGACAATTTGTAATTTTAGCCCCAAAATGAAGTACTACTAATATTAAATCAACAAACATAAAAGAGACAAGCTTTTGACAGTTTAATCAAGTTTTCCAAATTATTCTATTATGGTAGTAGATGTTTCCATTATTTTCTCGACCCATTATATATTATTTAATAGTAATTTCTATATTACTTGCCTCTTACATCACAATTTTTATCGGAGTTTTTTTTCGTCATGCTTGTAGTGTAAGGGTTATCGGTGCGTAAAATGGTACCAGTGGCAATGGTAGCGGTAATAAAGATTAAAAGAAGAGAACGAGAAGTTAAATAAATCGAGAATATATATATATATATATATATATATATATATATATATAAATGTATACTCCCCAATTGCAGCCCATTTTAATCAACCTGATCATACTTTAGAAAATTGCAAATGTTTACTAATAGACTCCAATTTTAGTTCTACATACACACGCAGAAAGAAAGAAAAATACTGGATTTTAAAATTAAATACACACAAGCTAGGGTTAAATAGGGACTTAGGTGTGTTGAATCTTTACAAATATTTAAATAGCTAAATATTTTTTTTCAGATATTCCAAGAAATTTTTATCTAAAACAAACAGACTTTCTCTACGGACATGCCGCAATTGTGAACAAACACACCACGTGATGTAAACACAAAAAATATTCGGACGCTATCGTGAAATACGTTTCTAATTCAAATATAAAAATCACTCGTTTCTGATGAAGGACCGAGGGCGGTCTGAAATATAAAATACAATAATAATAAAAATAAACAAATACTGTCCAAAAAAAGTACATTTTTAAATTCAAAACTTTTTATTAATATTCTTTCCTATATATATATATATATATATAGGAAATAGAAGAATAGAGAACCAGTAAAAAAATGAAAAGGAAAAGGAAAAAGGAAAAGATGCTTATTATATCTTAATGTGAACGCTTTGTACTGTCTCTTAAAAAAAAGAAACAAAGATAAACAAAAAAAAAAAAAACGAAAAAAAAGACAAAAAACAAAAACAAGAAGTTAGACGAAAAGCCACCCTGTCACCCACAAATGGACCTAACCCTGCCGCAGAGATATTTTAGTCGAAATCGTAAACCAGTTGACTTCGTAATTGATGCTGGGGGCTGATAGTTTCTTAATGCAAACATCAACAGTACTTTGATTTTCTAATGTTCTCGTGTCGATAAAAGACGCCCTGCGGTTGTTGAGAAAGGCAGAGACGCCGTACAGAAAGTGAAGTAAGTCTTTGATAAAAACAAATTTCATTCAGCCAAACTGTTTGTATTGTGATATCTTCATAGAGATTACATTTGCTTGACGATATTAACACGTTCAGAATAGCAGCAACCCGGATGTACATCAGTTCGCTAATGACTTGGGTGGCGTTTTAAAACAGTCCTTTTGGCATGGGTATACTTAGCTGTCTCAGCTGTATTTATGCTTATTTAATATACTGCAAATACAGCCATAGTAATCTTGCTTGATGGAAATGATGACCTTGCACAATACAGGCAGGCAAACATTTGTGCCATTAGAGTCCCTGAATAATTTTCAGCTAAATTAAAGGACTATATTAATGTTATTTGTACTTAAGATGTCGATTGAAGCAAAGCTTTCACAATTATAATAAATAAAACTACCTAAAAAGCTTGTGTAAATGGCTGGCAGAATGGTGACTAAGAGAAATAGTAAAAAAAAAAACAAAAAAAAAACAAGATTTACTAAGAGAATTTGAAACAAACGGGATATATTAAAGGCAAGAAGAACAGAAGAAAGCAATAAATAATCTACCTAACGAGCTTGTGTAAATGGTTGGCAGGATGTGGATTAAGAAAAATAATAGAAAAAAAGATATACTAAGAGAATTTGTCAATTTGTCAAACAAATTTTCAGGTTGATGTTTTGGTTTCATAGCAATTTGTGATGTTGTGTGAAACTACACCTGGCGCTGCATAATCTCTATTCAATTTCTTTTTTTAGTCTTGAGTATGATGGGAAACCTTTTCTTCTTCATGTGCCGTGTTCTTTCAGGACGTAGGAATCATGGACTTCCACTTGGCCCTGTCTCATGTTGCTCTCAATATTTTTCATCTTGGTATGTATCCCAAACCCCACCCCGCCATCCATTTGCTCAAGGCTATCAAATATGACACGCGCTGCTTTCCCCTGTCTCTCTTTTATTCTATCCGTCCTGTGAGTATTAGATTCTCCAGGTCATCTTTCTTCACTAGGAACCTAACTTCCTGAGGTTAAGTATGGATTTTCTTCTCGTTTGCACCCTCTCTAACACCTCATCGTTGCTCTTGTGTTCGGTCCATGGTATCCTCAGTATCCTTCTGTAGAATCACAGTTCTGTTGCTACGAGTCTCTCCTTAATCCTTGAGAAGATCGTCCAACATTAGCTCCCATACAGAAGGATAAATAACACATAGCAGTCCAGACCCTGCAGAAGGTGTGGAGAGTAGATATTTCTGTATATTTTGCAGACGTGATTTAAAACTAAATGCTCTTAAAATGGTAAAAGCTATGAATCTAGTTCTTAATAAGATTATTTAATACATCAAGCTCCAGATTTCACACTGAGTGCAATTTTGATTGTCTTTTCTTTTATGTGTCTTGTCCCTTCAGGACGTAGGCGATGATGGCTTTCCACATCTCCATTTCCCTCATGGCTCCTGCTACACCGTGCAACCTTCGTTCCGTCATCTACCTGATCAGGTCCTTCAAATATGTTATCCGCTGCTTTTCCCTGTCTCTTTTTCCCTCTATCTGGCCTGTTAGTATTAAGTTCTCCAACCTCTCCCTCCTAATTGCATGTCCAAGGAACTTTAGCTATCTCTTCCTGATGATAAGTATTCATTTCCTTTTCGTTTCCATCCTTTCCAAAACTTCATTATTGCTCACATGCTCGATCCATGATATTCGCAGCATCCTTCTGTAGAACCAGATTTCAGTTGCTTCAAGTTTTTCCTTCATCTTCGATGATATCGTCCAGCATTCACTGACATATTGAAGAACTGATATCACTCAGCAATTCTTTGTTTCTAGCGAAATTTTCCTGTTTCTTGATACTTTACTCAACTTCTGGAATGCTTCCTTTGCCATGCCAATTCGCTTTCGGATCTTTGTGTTGCACTTTCCGTCTTCTGTTAGAAAGCTTCCCAGTTATTTAAATTTTTGTAGCTGCTTGATTTTGGTATCCCCCACCTGTATTTAGCATTTTGGGATAAATGTCAAATGTTGATTATCTAAATATTGAAAAGGCATCATGCCCGAATACACATATGTGTGTGTGTGTGTTCGTTAGTTGATGATTTTAAGAAACGAGACATTTTGCCTCATTTTGTTGTATCAGGTCGGTGCAAAAAGTTTTGCCGAATTAAAATTTCATCTTGAAAATGAAAAACTGTTTTTTTAAAATCTTTTTTCATTACAAAAACGACATTTGCTCTCTATAACTTGATTCCACCTGTCAAAGAGCTTATAAATGCCTCGCTTTTAAAATTTTTTAGGTTTTGATGTAAAATATGAATCTAATCTCCTCTCGTGATGTTAACATAAGGCCATCTAAATGGCTTTGTAATCCTCGAAATAAGTGATAATCCGAGGGAGCTAGGCCAGGACAATATGCAGAATGGGGCAAGATGGCACTTCTCATCACCTGTGAGAAGCGTACCCAAAAATGGTGTCTGAATGTGTCGTGAAAGCAAAGAAATGTTGTCGCAGGTTCTCTGGAGAACATGGGTGAGAATATAGCAGAAAAATATGAATGATGTTTTAAGAATCTGAAAGAAAAAGTTATAAATTAATCATGGGGATATGTTTAACTAATAACGATATGCATAAAATAAATTACAATGATTCAGAATGCCCCTTTTACAAACCGGCAACAACTTTTGTACCGACCTGATATATACCGAAAAGGTCAGTCTTGTTCACGGAAGCTTAGGTTTGCGCGATGTGGCATATGTATTGATATAGATCTCTGTTAGATTCATATCAATTACGACATAAGCTGAATATAGACATCAGAACCACAAGAATTCTTTGTCTTTTGCCAAAATATTTCTCATAGAAAAGAGAAAGAAAAAGAGAAATCGTAAAGAAAGAAAAGATCAAGTGCATGCTAGCTTTTTTTGTTGTTGTTTTCAACTCAACCATTTTTTTCTCTTCCTTCCTCATTGGCATCTCTCTTTCATTGCTTTTTCTTTATTTCTTTTGTTTGTTAGTCTATTTTGTTCTTTCTTTCTTTCTTTCTTTCTTTCTTTCTTTCTTTCTTTCGTTTGCTTGTTTCTTTCGTGTGAATATTTTTCTTTCTTTTATTTATTCACTCCTTTTTCTTTCTTTTTTTATTTTTCTTTCGTTTGCTAATTTTTCTTTATACTTTTCTTCGTTTGTTTATTCCTTCTTTGTTTGTTTGTTTCTTTTGATTGTTCATGTGATTCTCTTTGTTTATATTTTCTTTCTTTTGCTTGCTTGTATCTTTCTTTCATTTACATTTTTTTTCTTTTTTTCTTTAATTTGGTTGATCATTTCTTTCCTTCTTTCTTTCTTTTCTTCTTTTGGCTGCTCATTTTTTTCTTTCTTTCTTTTGGTTGTTCATTTCTTTCTTTCTTTCTTTCGTGTGTATATTTTTCATTCATTCATTCATTCATTCCTTTTTCTTACTTTCTTTTCTTTATTAAGTTTATCTTTCTTTCGTTTGCTAATTTTTCTTTATTCTTTCTTTCGTTTGTTTATTTTTTCTTTCTTTCTTTCTTTTACTTGTTTATGTGCTTCTTTTTGTTTATATTTTCTTTCTTTCGCTTTCTTGTATCTTTCTTTCGTTTGCTTATTTTTTTCTTTCTTTCTTTCTTTCTTTCTTTCTTTCTTTCTTTCTTTCTATTTATCTGTTTCCTAGGATGTTTATGTTTAATTTTGTTTCTTTTTTATTTTTCAATTCTTTCTGTCTTTCTGTCTTTCTTTCTGTCTCTCTTTCTTTCTTTCTTTCTTGATTATTTTTTCTTTCTGCTTTTCGTATGTTTGTTTATTCGATTCTGTCGTTTGCCTATTTTTCTTAATTTCTTTTGTTTGCTTGTTTATTTCTTTCTTTGTTACTTTTTTTTCGTAATTTCTTTTTTTTTTACTTGTTTCTTTTCTTTGCTTATTTTTTTCTTTGATTATTTGTTTCTTTCTTTTCCTTTTGTTTTTTCTTTTTTTGTCTCCTTTTTCCGTCTGTTTATTTCTCTTTCTTCCTTTTTACGTTTGCTTAGTTTTTCATTTTTTTGTTTAACTGCTTGTTTCATTTATTAATTTTTGTTTCTTTGTTTCTTTTTTTTGCTTATCTGTGTTTTTAGTATATTTTTTTCTTTCATTTTGTTTGCTTGTTTATTTATTTTGTTTTTAATTTTTTTATTCATTTATTTCTGTTTTGTTTCTTTGTTTTATTATTTACTTACCTTTTACTTTTTTTCTTTCTGTATTTTGTATGTTTTTCGTTTTCTTTATGTTTGTTTGCTTCCTTCTTTGTTGCTTTTCTGTTTGTTTCCTTTTAATTTTCTTCATTGTTTCTTTTGCTTCTTCGCATCTTTCGTTTACTTCAGTCTTTCCTTCTTTCTCGGTTTCCTTCTTTTTTTATTTCGTTTTCTGTTATTTTTTACACTTTGTTTCTGTGATTATTTATAACTTTCTTCTTTCTTTCTTTCTTTCTTTTATCATTTCCCATTATTTTTGGTAACTAATTCGGGCTGCTCCAACCCATGGTTAGCATAGCGGAAAACAGTTAATGCTTCAAGCCGAAAACTTGCTTCGCATACCCCAACTAATACGCCGATGCGCACGTATACATCTGTGCATTCATTTATAGACAGCTACCTGGACATCGGTAGCGATTCCGTCGCCAGCTGAAATTTACGGAATCTTTGTGCTTAGTACAATATCTCGGAGGTGCGTTGTCGTGCAGTGGATATCGACAAATCGGGAAGCTGAGTTCGAATTCCAATTGGATTTCTTGCATTCACTTACGCGTAAATACCCTTGGGAAAGGTATTAATCCGTCTCTTCCCTCCAGTTATGGGTTATATAATAGAACAGATTTGGTTCGATAGCCTTGCCTGACAACCAGTCTACCACAGAAAGCAATGGCAACCTACTGCAGGATAATCTTCTGCTCAGTCAGTCATGTCTCTTTCGAGACATGATCACCCAAAGCGTGTATCACGTATGGCACTTAACTGACTAACAATATTTAACAGTATTTACTAAATCAACATTCTGGAAATTTCTGATGAATGCAGGAAAGGGAACACCACTGCTTTGATTTCAATTCCGGTTCACTGTTTCTGCTTTGGAAAGAGTTATATTGAGTTCTACAGACATCAGGGATGGGGCTCTTTTATTTCTGCTAGTTTCCCTCCAGTTATAGGTTAAATAATAGGACAGATTGGATTCTATAGCCTTCGTTAGCAACCAGTCTACCGCAGGAAGCAATGGCAACCTACTGCAAAATAATAATCTGCCCAGTCAGTCATGTTTCAAAAGAAACATGATCGCCCAAGCGTGTATCACGTATGACACTTAACTGATTGACCCTTATATTCTCTTGCGTAGATGTAGTAAAATTGTCCTTCTTTTGCAGTAGATGCTGCATTAATATTTTCGTAAACTTCCATATGATCATTTAGTTGACCAACAGAGGCACAATCTTTTTTACACTCTCCGAATATAGATATGGTAAAAAAAAAAAAAATCAATCAATATTTGCTATGAAACATTTCTGAGAAAGTAAAACACACAAAAACGCAAGTACACTAGAGCGCGCACATACACATACACACGCGCATACACTACCGGCCATAATTATTAGGCAACCCCAGTGTTTTAAAAAAAATGATTGATTTCATACTATTTTTTAGTATTTATTGCCAAGAGAATAATTGTAATTAAAAGTAGCATGCTTCTTTTGTTAATACTGCACAATAACAAGTGCACCAAATAATTTATAAATATTTAATAATTACCTATATTGCTGTTTCATCAATGAAAGAATTAAAAAAATTTAGGGTGATTCGGACGAGTTCATCCTTGCTTCCTTGCCCTGTAAAATTTTTCAAATAATAATAACAAAAGAACCAATCTATTTTCATGTAAAATTATCCACTTAGCAATAAATACTAAAAATAGTATGAAATACATCATTTCCTTTAAAAAACTGGGGTAGCCTAATAATTATGGCCGATAGTGTTAAATAAAGAAGACAAGAGGAAATTTATATTTTTCTCACCTATATGTGTCGTCCTGCGATGGACTTTATAAAGGCAAAAAATGAAATTAATATTATTTTAAATAATGTATCTATAAGCAAAAATAGTTGGTAACTAGGAAAAATACGTTCACAAATTATTCATAAGATGAACAGAAATTATTTAGCATTTAAAATTTACTTTACCAGGCCAACATACGCAACAAAAATAAATAAACGGTTAATTTCCACATTTTTAACTAAACATAACATAACATTACACTGCACATAATAGAATTCTCTTCAAATATTAACTATGATGTTTTCAATTTTTTTTTTAATTGTATCACCCCGAGCAAGGCGGTAACGCCACTGATGTGCAGGGGGCTACGTAATAGTGAAAAGATTGGAAAAGAGATAGCCGGAAACCAAATCCTAAACAGGGAACAAGAGATGAGCCTCTTAACCTGTTCAATAGACATGGGTGGAGTGTGAACCGGGCGATAGATAGATCTATCTACTCCAATTGAAAAAAAAAACAACAAAAAACAAAGTGAGAAGATTGGAAAAGAGAAAGCCGGAAACCAAATCCTAAACAGGGAACAAGGGATGAGCCTCTTAACCTGTTCAATAGACGTGGGTGGAGTGTGAACCGGGCCATAGATAGATCTATCTACTCCAATTGAAAAAAAAAACAAAACAAATTAAGAAGATTGGAAAAGAGAAAGCCGGAAGCCAAATCCTAAACAGGGAACAAGGGATGAGCATCTTAACCTGTTCAATAGACGTGGGTGGAGTGTGAACCGAGCGATAGATAGATCTATCTAGTACAACAAAAAAAACAAAAAAACAAAGTGAGAAGATTGGAAAAGAGAAAGCCGGGAACCAAATCCTAAACAGGGAACATGGGATGAGCATCTTAATCAGTTCAATAGACGTGGGTGGAGTGTGAATCGGGCGATAGATAGATCTATCTACTCCAATTGAAAAAAAAAAACAAATTGAGAAGATTGGAAAAGAGAAAGCCGGAAACCAAATCCTAAACAGGGAACAAGGGATGAGCCTCTTAACCATTTCAATAGACGTGTGGAGTGTGAACCGGGCGATAGATAGATCTATTTAATCCAATTGAAAAAAAAAAAGAACAAAGTGAGAAGATTGGAAAAGAGAAAGCCGGAAGCCAAATCCTAAACAGGGAACAAGGGATGAGCCTCTTAACCAGTTCAATAGACGTGGGTGGAGTGTGGACCCATGTCTATTAATTAATAATTAAGCACTACGCATATCCTCTTCATGTTGAAGAATGGACTCGAAAGTGTCGCCCCCTGCCTCGAATAGTCCTCTAACAAGGAGTCCGATTTGCAGCCACGGTTTTCCAAGTTTCAGAGTCGATGTTTGCCTGTTTCAGGGATGTCTTCAACTGATGATACGTGGACTAATTCTAACGAGGTTGAAGGATGGCAGCCCCGGTGGTAGGGAGAGATGTTGAAGAATGGCATCCTCGGTGGTAAGGAGAGATGTTGAAGGATAGCATCCCAGGTAGTAGTGAGAGATGTTGAAGGAAGACAATCTCGGTGGTAGAGAGAGATGTTGATGGATGAATGCCTCTTTGGTAGGGAGAGATGTTGAAGGATAGCATCGCCGGTTGTAGGGAGAGATGTTGAAGAACGGTAGCTTCGGTGATAGAGAGAGAGAGAGAGAGAGAGAGAGAGAGAGAGAGAGATGTTGAAGGATGGAAGCCTCTATGGTAGGAAAAGATGTGGAAGAATGGCAGCCTCGGTCGTAGGGAGAGATGTTGAAGGATGTTAGCCTCTATGGTAGGGAGAGATGTTGAAGGTTAGCAGCCCCGGTGGTAGAGAGAGATGTTGCAGCATAGCAGCCTCGGTGGTAGAGAGAGATGTTGAAGGATGGCAGCCACAGTGGTAGGGAGAGATGTTGAAGGATGGAACATCTATGGTAGGGAGAGATGTTGAAGGATGGCAGCCCCGGTGGTAGGGAGAGATGTTGCAGCTTGCAGCATGGCAGCCTGGGTGGTAGAGAGAGATGTTGAAGGATGGCAGTGACGGTGGTAGGAAGAGATGTTGAAGGATGGAACATCTATGGTAGGGAGAGATGTTGCAGCATGGCAACCTGGGTGGTAGAGTGAGATGTTGAAGGATGGCAGCCTTGGTGGTAGCGTGAAATGTTGAAGTATGGTAGCCTCGGTGGTAGAGAGAAGTGTTGAAGGATGGCAGTCTTGATGGTAGGGAGAGATGTCTGAGAGAGGACGGTGTTGTTGGTGAAGCTGTCCTACCAAATGGTGCGAAGTTGTATTTAATATTGCTGACAAGGTCTGTCTATTCAACATTTTATGATGTCTTTCAAATTTCAGAAGGAGCCATTGTATATTGAAATTAAATCAATTACCAAATGTTCATATCTTTTCTGTTTAATTAAAAGAGTCATTGTCAAGAACGTGAGTTATCCAATGTGATGCAAGATTTAATTGACTAAATTTTTTCTTGAATTGTTGGAAGAGGAATTGTAGCAATCTGAAAGTAACGTCATCTGCGACAGCCATATGTATATATATATATATATAGTCATCCGCAGACAGATCTGTTTCGCTGTATCACAGCTCATCAGTACGGTTAGACTTCGATTGCTTTTTACCCAGGATTGAAACCCGACCGAAGTGGCGTCAGCCGGCGATTCTACCTCTGGGCTATGGGCACTCGGTAGAAGAAGGTAGACTTTTTAGCATGTATATTATCATTATATTCGTAAAATACGCATAGATGAACTACGAAAAACATTACAAATAAGAGGATACCCTACTCCAGTAATAAACAAGGGTTTTTAACTAGCAGAAAAATACCATTAGAAACCATCCGGAATAACCCCCCACCAAAAAAAAAAAAAAACAACAACTAGAAAACATGAAAAAGAAGAAAACATTCTAGCATACATTTCCACACACAACAAAAACAATCCAGAATTATTTACCAAACCCACATGGAATTACTCGAATAATGAAAAAAAAATTCTTAAAGACAAGTAAAATAATTAATAACAAACGCCAGCCCCAAAATTTAAAAGACATCTTAACCTCATTGAAATCCGAACAACACACGACACAGGGAGTCACAACAGGCAACAAAAAAGATGTGAAGCATGCAACATAATAATCTAAATCAATCCGGATCTGAGCTGCAACTCGAAAAATGTAGTTTACGCTCTAAAATGTAACAAATGCGCAAAGATATATGTGGGAGCGACACAATGCTTGATTAATAGAATATCCCTTCATAAAAGCAATATAAAATTATCACATAACAGGAAATTATATGTCTCGCAACATTTGCATGAATGTAGTCGTGGCAAATTCAAAGTAATATCTATTTATCAAAATACAGACTACGACACACCAATAATGCAGAAAGAAAGATTCATAAAAAATACAAGCCTTCGCACAAGAAAACGACATGAAAACACACACACACACACCGAAAAACATACAGACACAAACATACATACACACACATACATACACACGCACTAAATTTAAATGGTAACACCAAACAATAAACAAGAACCAGATGATCCATAAAAAACAATTCTAAGACAAAAAGACGAAATCAAAACTCTCTCTCTCTCTCTCACACACACACACACACACACACACACACACACACACACACACACACACACACACACACACACACACACACACAATTGAAAATATCGTCAAAGCAATAAAAACCCCAACTGACTGATGAAGAGACTTGTAGATAAGGAAAGGCGCCTAGAAGATAATTTTACCGTACTAATGAGGGAACCCCAAACCAAAATCATTTCAAATTGAGGTAAGCACTTTATTTATTTATTTATTTATTTATTTATACACGTGCTGATGTGAGAAAACACAGACAATTCAACACGCCAACATTTGATTTATTGTATTTTATTTATTTTACTGATTTGATCTATTTGTTTTTTTTTTTAATTTTTCTTTCTACTTACTTATTTATAAACAATAACTTAACCCTCAAAACAAAAGAAACTCGATAAGTAAAGCCACAAATTTATTCGCCTGAAGAGAGTCAATCTTAGGCTCGAAACACGTGTAGCGGCACAAGTACTATTATGGACACTTAAAGTATGATAACATGTATAATAACAACCGCAATAAATATACACTTTAAACAAAACGTCCACGGCCTCTCACACTTTTTATTATATATATATATATATATATATATATATATATATATATATATATATATATATAGTGTGTCGAGGCAGCAGATAATTCTTCAAACACATATTGTTACATATAACTGCATTACAAATTTACTACCTGCGTTTGTTATTCGGTGACTGTTATCGTAGCTAAGCAATGTTTTATGTCAACACAAAATAATATCATCTTTGATGGTGGATATATTTATGTTAACGTCCCTGTAATCTATTTGAAGATGGCTCATGTGAGCCGAAACCTTAGAACCAGCACAATAAAAAATATCCAAATGTTGGACAAGTTTTATCTTTATTTCCACCTGAAATTAAAGCCAAAATACGATGTTCAGAAAGGCTCATGATTAAACATAATAGGCATTCATTGTCTATTATTATTATTATTATTATTTAACAATAAAGGAAAACTCAAAACGTCATTTCAATTGGTTATAAATTATAATTCATTTCTATGAGCTTAATTAGCTCATTTTATCAGACCTTACAATATTCCTTCCATTTGGTATAAAAGATTTTGTCGGAAAAATTTTCCGGCAAGGTCAATACTTTTGTTTTTGTTAATTACTGAAGATATTCGGATTGAAGTTTAGATTAGAATAATGATTATGAAACAAGTGTTCAAAATTCTATTTTTTATTTCCTGATATTTATATTTAGATGTGTTAAACATTTTAGAACACACATGGCACCTTCTGGAACAGAACCATTCATATTTGTTGATGTTATGATGGTAACAGCAGAGTGAATTCAGAAGTTTAAATAAACATTCTTTTCATTAATTACTCAGAGAAATGCATCCAAACTAATTGGGAGGAAGTTTATTATGTAACAGAGCAATGATCTAAAACATACAACCAGTACTACAAGGACTTCATCAGGGGAAAAAGTGGTAGGTTTTAGACGGCCAAGTCATTGCATCTTAACCGATGAGCATGCATTTTATCTCCTGTAGCAGAGACTGAAAGAAGACCCCACACCAAACCACCGTTTTTTGCGTTAAAAATCTGGAAAAGCATAAAAAATGAAGTATGCAATATTATGGTGATGTTAGAGCAACCAAATATTAAGTGTTATTTAGTCCTTTTATTTTGGTCACCTAAACAGGTGGTGATGTGTTACAAATGGCCGTATGTCCTAAGCTGTTTAGCACATCTAAATGTAAATGCTAAGAAATAAAAAGAGGAAATTCTAGACTTATCGCATATACACTACCGGTCATAATTATTAGGCAACCCAAGTTATTTTTTTAAAAGAAATAATGCATTAATATTTTATTTTTAGTATTTACTTTCAAATGAAAATAGAATGGGTTTTTGTTATTATTACTTTGCAAAATTTTACAAGACAAGGAAGCAAATATGAACTCGTCCGAATCACCCTAAATGTTCTTCATTCTTTCATTGATGAAACTGCAATATAGCTAATTATTAAATATTTATAAATTCATTTGATGCACATTTTATTGTGTAGTATCAACAAAAGAACCATTCTATTTTCATTTAGTTATTCACTTGGCAAAAAATAATAAAAAATAGTATGAAATACATCATTTTTTAAAATATTATTATAATTATTAGGCCAATGGGGTGGCCTAATAATTACGGTCGGCAGTAAATATGAATAAAAACTGAGATTAGAAAAAACTTAACTGACATGTTACATCCTCTCATGGACTTTATAAAGGCAAATATAAAGATTTTATTTTTCCACAAGTATCAAAAAACAAAAGTAAAATGGTGTGTTCATTTCATTTTTATTTATTTTGTTCATAAATATACATCAGGCTGACTTAAATGTAAATTATGGAGGATGCCAAGTGATAGAATTTAATATACAACAAAATTGAGTAAATGACGATGTTGATTTTTTAAATAATGTAATTAATATTTGTATTATTTTATTTGGGGATTAATTTGTGTATGTATATAAGATGAAAGGCAGTTATGAATTAAAACGTCTTCTTTTGAATTTTTAACATTTTATAGTGATGTATATTAGCGTAAGGATGTGCGTTGTGGAGCAGTAGATATCGATTCGGAACGCCAAATCTGGGAGCCGAGTTTGAATTCCAGTTGAATTCCTTGCATTCACTTACGCACAAATACCCTCTTTCCTCCAGTTTTTCTTCGTGTTTTCTGTACATTTTTGTGTGTATATATATATATATATATATATATATATATATATATATATATATATATATATATATATATAAAAGCAATTTGTGAGTCTGTGTGTGACTCTAACCTATGCACGCCTATATTTTTTAAGCTGAGCCATTCAAACTTTCTAGGGACACAGAAAGGGAAGCCAGATTGACATACCTTTTGAGTTTAGGTTCAGCAATTTTCCCTATCGCACTTTTTGACCAATGGAATCGATGGTTTACATTTGCTACGTAAAACATCTAAGATCTAAAATGGTTGCTGAATTACCTCATAGAAATCAAATCACTCGTGTCAAATATTTTTTATTAAAAAATTAAGTCTTTATATTTAATTTATATTCCGACGTTTTAAAAACTCATTTGGGCAACAAAAAATGTGAATATTTTTCCCGTAATTTTGAAACAAAAGAAATATTAAAAACAAAAACAAAATATGTAAAAAAAAAAATGTAAAAAAATGCTTTTTCAAACAAAAAGAAAATATGTAAAAAAAGTGACAATGGTTAATTTGATTATTTAATTCTTTTTTTTTCAAATTTAATATTTCATACTTCAGAAAATAAAATTAAAAAAAAATTAAAGCATTTTTTTCGCTAAATATTTCATGCAGGAAATCAACTGTTTGTAATTCGTGTGGCATTAATGTAATCTTTCCTCTAAAATTAAATGTGTACATTTTTAAATATTCTTCGAAAATTTCTGAATTGAGAATAGTTTTTACATTTCTAATTTCAGTAAAACAAAATAAATAATTTTTATTTTTATGTTAAATTCATTTATTCAACAAAAAATGTCAATATTTCCCCCGTAATTTTGAAAGAAAATCAAACGCAATGTTGTTTACACTGTCACACAAAACATTGAATCACGTTGACGCAAAATAAAAGAAAATCGATTTTTTAATGGAATTTTTGAACAGTTTTTAAACAACATTTATTTATATAATTATTTTTCTCATATAACCGAGTCCTACTAAAATGTTATGAATTGCACGGGTAACCCCGGGCTATGATGCTAGTATATATATATATATATATATATATATATATATATATATATATATATATAAGAAAAAATGCGAGAAGCCGTGAACATTTTGTTTAAAGTATATATATATATATATATATATATATATATATATATATATATATATATATATTAAAAAGGATTATTTGCTCTGTAATATTTTATTACATGGAGCTCTCTTCCTGTATCATTTTTTAATATTAAGATAAAATTTTTAATATTAATTAGGATCGGGTTTTTGGAATTTACCTTCCTGCTTTTTTCCCTTGGATTGAAGTATCTGAATTAATATATATATATATATATATATATATATATATATATATATATATATATATATATATATAGTGTCTATGTAGGGTACTAGATTCTTGCAACGTAGATATAATGGTGATATTGAGTGAATTCAAATATGAATAGCTTAAGCATGTTTCTCAACTGCCAACAACGAAATGTCCTAAGCCATAAATCTGTTTTCATCTGCTCAGTCATTTCCCGTTATTTAGAAATATGTAATCGGACACCCAATTCGCTTTGTCTGTCCTCATTTTGTTTGCTTTGTTTTCAGGCCCAATCACGAAGTCGGCAGAATTCTTCAAAGATTGGCATTCTTCCAACCAACTAAACAACTGTTAGGCGGAACCAACAGCCTCTCCGCTGTTGTGCATAGCTACAAGCATTATAAAATGTTTCCTGGAATAAAAGTTTTCATTGCCTTGTCTCTCATATAAACTTTTTAGCGTATGATAACAGAAGAAAAAACCAAAAGAAAAAAAACTGACCGCAAATGTAGAATTGGGCTGTCTTGGATTTCTTTTTTCTTATACATATGGCATAAATACAGTTTAACCTTTTATCTGCATTCTCTTTTATGTTAGTTATATCAGATCAAAATTTTGGTGTAGTGTAGACTTTCATTTTCAGATTAATTTTATTTCATGTCAACTATTATCATTAACATTATTTCCACTGTGCTAAGACCTGACGAACGTCGGAGTGTACAACGACCGAAACGTCATAAATATGGCAATAAAGATGAGGACAATAGCCTGAACAGTGTAAATAATGTAAATACTACCTCATGTCAGAAGTATAGACAATTATTATTATTAAGTTTCAACTTTTATTTAGTTGAACCATTGTAAGCCAATATTATTAATTTTTTATTGATATTTACTTTCATCTTCATTTTATCAGATGAACCATTGTCAACCATTATTATTAATTTTCATTTTTTAATTACTTTCATCTTCATTATTTATTAGATGTTAGTAAAAGAACAGTAATTATGTAGACTGGAGTGTTGTGTGACACTGCCCTTAAATTTTGTAAAATCGATGAATAAAATTTAAGCCGAAGTATCGCACGACCTTATTGCCTCTGGAAAGCTTGATTACATTCACGCGCTGATTTTCACCTCCTCACTATGAGAAGAAAACTTGACGTCTTTCCAGGTACTTAAAGTAAAATGCTTTTAGTTTCCAACTCTTATTTGACGGAGCATATTGAAGTACAATCAAAACGAAAACGGTTTTTAAAAGAGCAAATATTGTTTTAAGCAACAATAAAACAAGACGCTGTGGAGAGTCTGAATAACATGTTATCAAAGTATAACGCACAGAGAGAGAGAGAGAGAGAGAGAGAGAGAGAGAGAGAGAGAGAGAGAGAGAGAGGTCACGTAACAAGTCCTCAAGAATTTAGCATTCAGTTTCCAGAGAGCGTTTTCTTCTTCTTCTTCTTCTTCTTTTTCTTCTTCTTCTTTTTTCTTCTTCTTCTTCTTCTTCTTCTTCTTCTTCTTCTTCTTCTTCTTCTTCTTCTATATGTAGTGTCAATTCAAGAAGTAGGCGATCATGGCCTTCCACCATCTCCCTATCCCTAGTAGCTCTTAGTACGCTTTCCCCGGTCACCTCACCCAAACTCTGCGCTGACATCGATTTGCTCAAGCCCATCAAATATGTTACGCGTTGCTTTACTCTGTCTATATTTCCCTCTGTCTGACCTAGGCGGTATCAGATTCTGCAACTCCGCCTTCCTAATTACATGTCCCAAGAATTTTAAGTGACTTTTCTTGTTGTTAAGTATTAGTTTCATTTTCGTTTCCAACATTTCGAAAACCTCAGCATTGCTCACATGTTTTTCCATGGTATCCTCAGCATCCTCCTGCAGAAACACATTTCGGTTGCTTCCTTCATATTTGAGATTTTTCAGCATTCAATGTCATATTGAAAAACAGACATCACATAACAATCCAGTACTCTCGGCAGGGTTAGGGTTACCCTAACCCTAACCCATCACATAACAATCCAGTCCTCTCGGCAGGGTTAGAGTTAGGGTTACCCTAACCCTAACCCATCACATAACAATCCAGTCCTCTCGGCAGGGTTAGGGTTAGGGTTACCCTAACCCTAACCCACCACATAACAATCCAGTACTCTCGGCAGGGTTAGGGTTACCTTAACCCTAACCCACCACATAACAATCCAGTACTCTCGGCAGGGTTAGGGTTACCTTAACCCTAACCCATCACATAACAATCCAGTACTCTCGGCAGGGTTAGGGTTAGGGTTACCCTAACCCTAACCCACCACATAACAATCCAGTACTCTCGGCAGGGTTAGGGTTACCTTAACCCTAACCCATCACATAACAATCCAGTACTCTCGGCAGGGTTAGGGTTAGGGTTACCCTAATCCTAACCCACCACATAACAATCCAGTACTCTCGGCAGGGTTAGGGTTAGGGTTACCCTAACCCTATCCGATCACATAACAATTCAGTACACTCTTCTTTGTTTCCAGTGAAATTTTCCTGTCTCTGAATACTCTACTCAGTTTGCGTAATGCGTCGTTGGCCATACCAATTTGCCTGCGATTTCATTGGCCTAAAGATTTTTTTTCACTATTGATATTAGATATTTCTGAATGGGTTTGGCGCCGTGCATGCTTTTCCATATCATACTTTCAACCTTACAACGCGATTTAAGAACATGAGTTTCCAAGTTTATGTTTATGGTGTTAGGCAAGATTACCCCAGGGTTTAAGAAATTATTAGCTATCAGGGAAGAAAGCAAACAGTTGGGAGTTCCACAAACGGGACGTGCGAGAAAACAAACTGTTAGAGTAGAGTTTGAGTTTTATTTAACGGCGTATCAACGTCTGTGGGTAATTTAATGCCAAAAAAGGTGGGGGTTTAAGGGATTTTTAAATGTTCGGTTATAGTGAGAAGGTTGATTTAGTCAGATTTTGATTAAATTTTTATTTTATTTTAGAAAACTGAAGATGTCTTCTTGTTTTGTATTCAGAAATATATTGCTGGTAATATTTTTTGACGATTATTCCATTATAGACGTAATGACCAATTTTGTATAATATATTAATTCGAATTTTGGGAATATATTTAAATAATTCAAGATATTATTCCCTCTTTACATTTCGATCGTTAGATTCTCGACCACAAAAACAGTTAATTTGAGTTTGAGTTTTGTTTAACGGCATATTAACACCTCTGTGGGTTATTTAATGCCAAAATGGTGGGGTTTTAAGGTGTTTTTTATATTCGGTTATAGTGAGAAGGTTCATTAAGTCAGATTTTAATGAAAAACATTTTTTAAATTTTATTTTAGAAAACTGAAAATATCTTCCAGTTTTGTATTCCAAAATGTTTTGCTGAAAAGAGTTTTTCCTTCAAAATGTGTTATGGTAATAGTTTTTTCTTTAAAAATGTATTGTTGGTAATGTTTTTCCTTCAAAAATGTATATTTTTCTATAAAAGTCTATTTTTATGTATACATTTCTATAAAAATGTATTTTTATACTTTCATAGTGTTTTGACCCCAGTTTGGGGGTTAACTGTTTGCCCATAGATGGGACCCTAATAGGTGCTACCACTCCGGGTTAGGGTGGACCTGACAACAACAGCAATTAAGAGGTGATTCCATGCTCCTCATAACCTCCCAATTAGAGGCTTTGCTGCCGGATGCAGCTTACCGTCATGCCCAGGACCCCGTTAGAGTAGAAGAGGCGGTTATATTTTATTATTTCGACGGTAAAAAAGTGGGACGCTTATGCCAATCTCGTAGCACAAGTAAAGATATGTCGGGCAGCCAGGAAGAAAAGCTCATCGTAACAGTTTCATGTGAAAATACTTGCAGAAAAGGTAGAGTGAAACCATTTACGTCGGTGAGAAAATGACTGAAGAGGGCTGCTTATTGTAGAGAACCTCCTTTCAATCTTATCAAGAACCTCATGATGAATAGCAGGAGTACCCGACCAGATATGACAAAAGTATTTAATATAGGAACAAATAATAGTTTTATAAATGTATTCTGAAAACTCATATATATATATATATATATATGAGTTTTCAGAATAGCAGAAGTACCCGACCAGATATGACAAAATTATTCAATGTAGGAACAAATAATAGTTTTATAAATGTATATCTACATATATATATATATATATATATATATATATATATGAGGTAGGAGGCATTCAAATCTGGAGTATCAGAATCAAAGAGTTTAGGCCACATACTATCAGTTAAGTGCCATACGTGATACTGTGGCAGATAAGACACTAATAATTGAAATCAACTTTCTTCTTCAGTTTTACAAAAATTAACAATGAATTCATCGTTCAGTCCTAATTTTGATCAAAGACTATACTCGCAAAAGATGATTAGAAATCCAAATATACTCTTACACATGCAAAATACACTTATAAGAAATTGGCTTCATAGTTAGAAGCGATTTAGTACAATCTGGAGGCGTTGTCACTTTGCTTGGTAGAACAGTTAAAAATACTTGCTCATCTGTTTTTCATTGTTTAACTTATTAACAATACCAGATTTTTAACAGAAGGAATTAATAGACTTTTGTATTATTGTCATGTCTGCTGCAAACTACAACGAACAGGCACTACCCGATACGCGATATTATATTTCTTCACTTTTGTCTTGCACAGATGATGTTAAAATAAAACGTTGGATGCACTCTGCTCATCTTGAGGAATTGCTGCTATTGTTTTCAGCACTCTGACTTAACCCGGTTTTCTAATGGTAGTACTTTTTGCCGCCGCTTTCCCCCGCCTCAATGCAATATACATACAGCGTAAGAATCGTCTCCGACGATGTTGGAATAAACGTTGCTATTTAATGTCACACCAGGCCAACAAAGTAGCCAGGCGCATCAGTGGGTTTACTACAGTGATGATCAAGCACCAGGATGCAATTCAGAGCTTTATCCTTTTAATAAGCGCTATCGCTAATGTAAACAAGTGGTCGACCTAACGGCTTCTACGACGTGCCCGCGTGAGACAACTGCATGACATATATATATATATATATATATATATATATATATATATATATATATATATATGAATATGAGTTTATCAGAATAGCAGAAGTACCCGACCAGATATAACAAAAGTATTCAATGTAGGAACAAATAATAGTTTTAT